>SNQJ01S0023529.1:111203-123490 GCA_010110895.2 Picea sitchensis | reverse complement strand
CAAAGAAATGTCTCCATTACAGAGAAACGTGTTGAACTGAAAATTGTCAAGATGAGCTAGTTGGAATTTGTAACATGTAGGTGGCCACCAATATCCACCTAGGTCAACATGAGATCTTATTCTCATGGAATCCAAGCTTATGAGAAGTTGTATGCTATTTCGTTTTCTTTTTAAGTTCCTATATAGAGGAATATGTATGTAATAAATGTGGATTATCTTCAACTCCTTATTGAAGCTATCTCCATTAAGGAGATGAAGCATGATTAATTCCAACCAAATTTTTTTATACTTCTACATTGCTAATAATTCGTGTAAGATATCTCAAAGAGTATGACCATTTCCGATCTAGGATTGATAAAATGACTAATTTTATTCCAATGTTATTTTGCATGGATTCTATGGTAGAGAATTAGGATATGACTCGTCAAACTAGGTTTAAATAATTTTAGAGGTATGGAGCTAAATATTTTTATAGATGTGTATTATCTTCAACTCCTTATTCAAGCTACATCCATGAAGGAAATGAAGCAAGATTAATGCATAATTTTTTTTTTATAGTTCCCCATTACTATGAATCCATGTAAGATATCTCAAATAGTATGACCATTGTCAATATAGAATTGATAAAATCACTAATGCTATTTGCATGGATTTTTATCTCAAATAGTATGACCATTAATAGAGAGAATTGATAATCACTAATGCTATTTGCATGGATTTTAGAGTAAAGAATTAGAATATGATTGGTAAAACAAGAAGTAAATAATTTGATAGGTATGGCCAACCAAATAATAGTATTGGTTTATGAATTTAATCCCATAGGTTTTATAATCATATCAAAGCTATAATTGGGATAATAACACATAAGCCATAGTTGGTAAAATCATAGGAATGAAAGTGGGTTATGGGGAGAAATAATAAAATCTCCTCAGATATAAAGGTAATTCTATTTTGTTCATCACTACTTTATACTCTTTTGGGTCGACAATGGTATTTACACTAGACCGGGATGAGTCCCCTACCAACAAGAAGCCATATAGGTGCAATTCAACCCCTCGTGACTATATATGAGATTTTCACTTTTGATCAAGATTTTTAGTACTTGAAAAACATTATTTTCTTCTTTCATGTTCATTAAGTTGATCACATGTGTGCATAACTACCTAACAAGATGTTTAGGTTGAAAAGGAAAATATATTGAAAGATTTTTATTTTATAAATGATGTTTTATTTTGAAAATTAAACAACGTTGAGGAAACAAAACTTATACCATTTCATTACAAATGTCTACACAAATCTAGATTTAAGTTCACGATAAGTACATATATCAACCGATTCTACTATAAGTAGCTCCCACTTACCTTTCCTCATTTTCATGCATATTAAAAATATGCCTCAACAATAAGCTCCTTTATACTCCCTTTCGTTACAAGATTTAAAGGATTTCTCTTGGCATGCAACACTTTTTCTCATTACCAAGTAATATAGGATAAGAAGGATTTCTCTCGGCATGGAGCATTTTCTAATTACCATTCATGTGAACCTCGTGAACTTCATGCAAGTAAGATAGGATAAGTAACCATGTGGAATATATGTTAAAATCCATTTAAATCCATGTTTATATGCTAAAATCCATGTTCATGATGCTTAAATACTTGTTTAATTTTAATTTTCAAAATGTAGGGATTGAAGTACTAACAATCCTTGTTCACTTGAACTTTGTTTTGTAAGTGGGCAAAATGTGTTTTTTAACTCCTTTGTAATTAAAAATTATAAAATAATGAAATTTATCATGAGATAGTGAAATTTGAGAAGGATGACATTTAGACCTACCATTCTCCTGAGGTAAGGAGTAAACGTAAAGGTTTTAGAATCTTTGTAGGCGCTAATAAGACACTACGGTCGTGAATCCTGATGAAAAGAGCAGTAAACTTTGTCTGATTCAAATAAAATTTGGCCGCCTTTTCGCAAGTACTCGTGATACAGGTCAAAGTTTTATACTGCGCAATCGTGCGCATGGATCTAATGCCGTCAAAAAATATTCTTCTTAACTCCTTACAGAACGGTAGGTTCGAATGCCGCCACTGACTTGAATTTCAGTTTACATCATCAAAATGGTAGTTTTGAATGTCGTCATTGAGTCAAATTTCAGTACCTCAACGTTAACCATTCGTAGTAGGTTTGAATGTCGTCTTGATATATATATATGTATTTCATTTTTTCCATTTATAAATCCAGATCAATTGTAGTCCACATAAAAGTAAGAGATTATTCTTATGGAGTCCAAGCTTAGGAGGGCCTGTATGACTTTTTAATTTCTTTTGAAGTTTTTGTATAGAGATATGTGTGGAATAGATGGATTATCTTCAAGTCCCTATTCAGGCTATCTTCATAAAGCTATTTTCATAAAGGACATAAAGTATGATTAATTCCAACCAATTTTTTTATACTTTCCCAAAATTGGTGTAAGATATCTCAAAGAGTATAACCATTGTGAATTTAGAATTGACAAAATCACTAATGTTATTATGCATAGATTCTAGAGTAGAGAATTCAGATATGATTGATTAAAATACAGTTAAATAATTTTAGTGGTATAGAGATAAACATGCTTATAGATGTGGATTATCTTCAACTCCTTATTCAAGCTATCTCCAGAAGTACAAGAAATTAATGCCAACCAATTCTTTTATATTTCCCATTGCTAAAAAAAAATCATGTAAGATATTTGAAACATAATGACCATTTCCAATCTAGGATTGATAAAATCACCAATGTAATTATGAATGTATTTTAAAGTAGAGAATTAGGATATGATTGATCAAACTAGAAATAAATAATTTGAAAGGTATAGATAACCAAATTGAAATCTTGGTTAGGAATTTAACCCCATTGGGTTTATAATCATATCAAAGTTAAAATTGGCATAAGAACATAAAGGGATAGTTGTTAAAATCCGAGGAGTGGAAGTGGGTTAGTGGAGAATAATAAATAATACAAAAATCTAAATGCAGGTGAGATTCTGCTCCAGATTTTAAGAGGTAACACACTCTATATAAATAACAATTAGATTTTGTTATTAACTACTTATACTTTTTGGCAATCGTATTCTCCAAGTCACAATCATTTCATGTTTGATTGATTCTTTTCTATATTATATCGTGTGCATCTAATATTTTTTCTAGTTCCCTGTTCTCCAATACTTTATACCATGTTAACATGTCCCATGTCGGTGCAAATCCTAGTCGAATACAAACTTCAAATAAGGATCTTTGAGGAAAACTTTAATCTATACACTATTGATAACATCAAGTTTACACTTAGATCAAATCCAATCCCAATATCAACAAGGAAGTATCGGCGTAAACAGAGAGCAACCCCAGAAGTGCTACATACATATTTTTATTTCTTTCTTCATGGTATGACCCTTACTTACATGAAAAACATTATTTTCTTTCATGCCCATTATTGATCACGTGCAACCTTTCACTATGCCTACTATTATGGATTGACATAGCCATGAATTTACTCATCTAAATTGATGTTGTTGCAGCTAACCCCTACATTGGACAACAATTCCTCTGAAGTCTTGCACACAATTTAATTCCAAATAAGTTGCACACACATGCTCAAATAAGAAAGAAAATATATTTGGAATATTATTTGATTCATGAGTGTTGTTTCAATTTGAAAATTAAGCAATGTTTACGGAGTAAAACCTACACAATCCATTTTTTCCATATTTATATAAATCTATAAATCTAAATTCACGTTTCTCATTATTATTTCTACTTATAAATGGTACTTTATGCATATTAATACATCTTAGAATATCAACTCACTTTTATATATATATCACCCCTTAGTAGACTTAAAGACTCTCTTGACATGCAACATCTTCTCACAACCATTCATGTCAACCACTCATGTCAACCTCGTGAACCGCACTCAAGCAAGATAGGATAAGAAAGAATGTAAAATAGATGCTAAAATGCATGCTTAGGTTATGTACATGATGCGAAATATCATCCAAAATGTAATTTTTTTAATTTTAATTGCTTTTGAACGTAGGTTGCCACTACAACTTTGTTTTGTAAGTGGCTAAAATGCGTTTTTGAACTCTTTTGTAATCAAAATTTATAAAAATGAAAATAGTATGTTGATATGTTCCACTTGGATTTTAATCAAAAAATTCTATGAAATGAAAAATAGTGTTGGTATGTTCCACTTGGATTTACATTAAGAATGCATTGTCCATTAATGGGTTATTATAAAATAAAATAAAATAAAACGATAAAACCTAATACAGGCTCTTACTTTCATTGAATGGTTAGAACACAATGTATGATTGTGGACTTTGTAATTTAATTTATGATTGTCCATTGAAGCTTTAGATTAGATTACTAAGATTCTGACTGCTATTATGAATGATAGTCCACTTTGTAGTTTGACACTTGACATATATCTTGATGTATAATTTGAGTTTGATTTTTTTTTCGATTACTCATTTACATTGTTAAGAGATTGCATTGTGAGTTCTATTTACACGGTATAGCTAAAAGTTATTCATGGAATTTGAACCTTAGTTATAATTTGAATTGAGCATTGTTGGGAAATGACAATGTATTATTAGTTGATTTTCAACTAGAATGACAACATCAAAATATCTAATTCCTGATTTTTTTTAGTGTGTAAAGGCTAGAAAATGGTCATGGCAATTTTCAAAATATTTATTTGAAAAAAAAATTTTTTTTTTTTTAAATTGTTCTATGTATTTGAATGTTTTTTTAGATTTTTTTGAGATGATACATGTCTTTTTTAATTGTTATCAAATTGAAAGAAACATTGATGACAAGTTCATGGACTTTGTAATAATTATGGAGGTGGTTGAGATATGTGTATTTTAATTGTTATCAAATTGAAAGGAACTTTTATGACAAGTTCATAGACTTTTTGAAGAATTCAAGTATAGAGTATCATTTTCATGGTTTTTTTAGCGATGCATTTAAGCGATCCATATATAACTTAATAGGATTATCCTAAAATTCACAAATAAACTTCTATGTTCTTGCTAACATTAAGAATCATGGTGAAGTAATGGCTATGCCTTTTCCTAATAAGTATTGTTTAACCCCAACAAAAATACTTTATAGATAATAATAATATTTTTTTTCCTTTGGCTGGAATGGGTGAATTCAAAGATGTTAAGCTCTTGTTTAATGAAATGTTTAAATGTCTAAATTTGCATTGTTAATTTTAAGCAATTTTAAGCCTAAAAAAGGGATGATGTCAAGGACAAGACATAATATTCTTTGGAATAATAATAGATGTATGATAGATAATAGGATATGTCGAGATTGAATGTTAGGAAATAGATGCAATTGAATCTTGAAAGGATTGTAGTTCACCAAAATGACATTGCATATTCATGGGAGATATTCTGAGGATTCACTGAAGAATTAATGAGGATTTCAGGGTAAAAAGCCAATTATTGGAATTGCTTCATCCATTTTGGATATGTGAGGACCACTCCACCCACCCCAACCATTCTCAAGAACACCCTTTTCCATCATCGGTGACATTTTTTTCATAGTTTTTGGGTCCTAAAACTCCAAGGCCATTTTGAGGCCCTAGACGATATTTTTTTATTTTCGAGAGGCTCCAAACGACATATCCAATGGATCTATTTAAATAATTGGGAATGTGTGTTCTTCATAGACTCTTCGAACTATCAAGCACCCCAAAAAATATCATGCAAAAAGTTACACCCCTTGTGAAGTTGATTTATCAATTACCCCCATCAGGGCTCACAAACCCTTTGGTGTTTCATCTCTTGGGGTGAGGGTTTTGGATGTTTAGGCTTTTATCATCTATGCTTTTTGATAAAAAATCCTTTGGAGCCCCATTGTGTTCATCTTCTTAAAATGAGCTTAGCCATGACATCTCTTAGAGATCAATTGCCACCATTCAAAAAGTTTGTTTCCATTTGTAGCATTTTGCCGCTTACATTATGTTCTCTTTATTAATAGAATCAATTTCCATTGTATCTCTATGTGTTTCTTTGATATATATATATATATATATGTGTGTGTGTGTGTGTGTGTGTGTGTGTGTGTGTGTGTGTGTGTGTGTGTGTGTACGATTTCATTTCATTCCATTTATAAATCCGTATCAATTAGAAAGTCACATAAGAGCTTATTCTCATGGACTCCAAGCTTATGAGGGTCTGTATGACTTTTTAATTTCTTTTGAAGTTTTTGTATAGAGATATGTGTGGAATAGATGTGGATTATCGTCAAGTCCTTATTCACGCTATCTCCATGAAGGAAATAAAGCAGGATTAATTCCAACCAATTTTTTATACTTTCCTAGAATTGGTGTAAGATATCTCAAAGAGTATGACCATTGTGAATCTATGATTGAAAAAATCACTAATGTTATTATGCATGGATTCTATAGTAGAGAATTAAGACATTATTGATTAAACTATAGTTAAATAATTTTAGTGGTATAGAGATAAACATGTTTATAGATGTTGATTATCTTCAACTCCTTTTTCACGCTATCTCCATGAAGGACAAGAATGATTAATGCCAACCAATTTTTTTATATTTCCCCATTGCTAAGAATTCATGTAAGATATTTGAAACATAATAACCATTACCAATCTAGGATTGATAAAATCACCAATGTCATTATGCATGTATTTGAAAGTAGAGAACTAGGATATGATTGATTAAAGTAGAGATAAATAATTTGAAAGGTATAGACAACCAAATTGAAGTCTTGGTTATGAATTTAACCCCATTAGGTTTATAATCATATCAAAGCTAAAATTGGCATAAATCGTAATACATTGTTGTATTACGCTCTACCAGCTTTCAATGGGGTTATATGGACTAAAGGTCGGTTCTCCAACCCATTTGACTTGAGATTACAGGAGAAACCTGGATTCTATGTGACAACTAGAGTTGCATAAAGATGACAAGTATTCCATGATAGGTCACACATAGAGATTTATCATTTCATCCGTGACATGGTACCAAGAGGAGCCTTGAAGCTCCAAGACATTAGCATGGATGAACAAGTTATCGATGTGTTGACCAAGTCATTCGTAAAGTTTGAGTAATTTCAAGACAAGCTTATTTAGTTCAAAGGACCTTCCTCGAAAGGGGGAGTAGATGAGGTTCCTGCTTCAATTCCATAATAAACGAAATCATCGTGTGATGTTCCTTCTTCATCTAGTTGTCGACACGTAGCAAGATGTTCCTTGCTTCAATTCCAGAAGGTCGGACGTGAAAGAAATATGTTCTTCACCTACCGCCGATGTAAAGCAAGATGTGATGTGTTCCTTGCTTCTGACCTAGTTGTCATGGTGGGTAAAGTAAGATGAGATGTTCCTTGCTTACGACCTAGTTGTTAGACGTAAAGTGAGATGTTGATGTGTTCTTTGTTTTTGACCTCGTTGTTAGACTTAAGGCGAGATGTTGATGTGTTCGTTGTTTTTGACCTATTTGTTAGACGTAAATTAAGATGAGATGTGTTCCTTGCTTCACCGGGTTGTCGATGTAAAGCAAGATAGATATGTTCTTTCCGTTCCGCTTGTCGACGTAGCAAGATGATGTTCCTTACTTCCGACTGTTGTCGCATTGATAAAACAAGATGATATGATGAGACTGAAGTAATCAGCCTAATCGATAATGCGGACGAAAAGCCAATTTAGTATCCCGCTTCCAAACTCTACGGTTGCACTTAAAGCATGACGCATCTTGCCTTGAGTGCCGTGACATGCTACAAGACGAGATGAGATGAGTAGACAGCAATCGATCTTCCAAAATTCATTGTGATGTAAACTACCCATTACGATGAAATTTCTTGTGTCAGATGTGATGATTTATCATTTTTTATACTAATACACATTGATGCATATGATGGCAACCTTGAGAATGATGATCTCTTCATGAGAGAAAAATTCGATGATTTATAGATAATGCTAGACAAGATGATATTGACGATGTGTTCCTCCCACTTGATGATGTTGATGATCTCTATCCTTCTCTCTCTCACATGATGCTACCGAAGAATACCCTTCTTGTTAAGGGGAGTGTTGAAATATTGTAACCGCAATGAGTATTCTTATTATTATTGATATATTATTCATAGGATCAATCCCCATTGGGATTGACTGCTGCCTATTGTAATAGGACCAAATCCCCTTGTGGATTGGTCAAAAGAAAATTATAATAGGCAGACAAGCAGGCCGGGCCCAGTAGTTAATAAAGAGACCCAAAATATAATAAAGGTGGGGTTTACCCACCTGGGCTGAGAAGTCGTGGCCCTACCAAGAGAAGAGAGACACTCGGGCTAACGCCGCATTCTGTATAAATAATAAAGGAGGCTAGCACCTCACTTAGACAATTCACTCACCAACAGAGACAAGTTTTGATCTGCTATCGCAAGAAGGAGAGAGGAGTGGCACATATCTAGGAGAGGACTTTTAGTATTAGCATAAGAGATCTCTCAAGAATTATATTGTCTATCTATATTAAGGAAGTTTTGTTGGGTTTTCTTCTGTAGGGTTTCTGTGGATAAATGTTGTGTCTCTTGTGATTGTGCATTTATCGATATTGGATTATGCTATTACATTATCTAATGAAATTAAACATCTATAATAATGGCTTAAAACATTAACATGGTAATAGTACACTCTCATGTGGATCTACCTGCTCTAGTTGAATTGTTATGGGTCCTGGATCAATGGATCCTGCCTTTTCATAATTTTCTAGATCTAATTTCACATTCCCTTATCTTCGCATCTCAAACTACCAATAACTGCTTCTTTATGACATTCATCTAAGTATCTATGCGAGGGTTTTTAAGTTGCAATCATCGGCCCTAGTGTCATTCTTTTGTCTTTCTTTAATTCTTCTTTTCCTATTGTCTGGAACAGCTGTTAGGAGGATACGGTTAGGGCGACTTATCAAGCTATTGTTGTGGATTTGCGCATCTCGGGAACTCTAATTGTTCTAGTGCCTAAATTTCTTCTATTTTGACAATATATCGATAGGCAACTCCCAATGTTGAGATGTTTAGGAAATCCATTATAGTTTGCATGTCCCAATGAAGAGCCCCACCATAGTTTAGATCTAGATGTCACTCAAAGTATTTTATACCCATCTTGGTGTATGGAAGATATTTGTGAATTTTGGCATTGCTTGGTCTCTTTTCTGCTGCAATGTTTCCATTTTGTATACACGTCGTGATAACTTCTGACATGGTAGTGTTGTTCCTTGACCACATCCAGAGAAAAATACCAAGTGGGCTCGAGCCATATATTCTAGATTCCTATATGGAACTTTTCTCCCAACTTCCCACCCAATGTTTGTTATGGGAGAGCCTTGAGGAACTCAAGAAGTGATCTTTTTCTTTGTCTAAAAAAATTGTGAACAGAGAAATAACCTTATAGCATATCTAACCATTTTTCTAAGGCATCTACATATCTATCCGACCTTCAAATAATGAATATAAAAATTAACTTGTACCTTGGAAGGGAGAGGTTCTTCCAAAGTGCCCACGCTTTGATGAATATGTCATGTTGCTATTGGGAGGCTGCATGGGAAAATTCTCCGCCATTTGATCCCTCCTGTCGTGCATCGAGAGCCTAATTCGGTGAAACATGTTAATAGAATTCATATTCATGAGATTTTCTTCCGCCATGGGGGTTTCTTGGACGTGCGAGAGATATCCCTAAAAAGTGAGAAGCTCGAGACCCAACTCGCTATACCTCTATTCCTTTGTTGGGGACATGCACTAAAATCACAGAGCAACCTCGCCACCATACCAATGATCCATTATTTTAGAAACTAAATGAAAGTAGAGATATTAAATGAAGTGCACACATAAATATTACCATAAACAAAGAAATCCAGATACATATTTCTATTAATGAAAGAAATGTACAGACTCCAAAATGCAAAGTGAAAGACTCATGGCTGTAGTACATCTTTGAGAAGAGATGTGGACGACTATGCTCATTCTCAAGAATAAGGAGGCTGGTACGAAGTCCGCTTTATAATAAAATTAATTCCAAAACTCAGACATACAAAAATTTTACACTAGAGAGACATTGTGAACCACCAAAAGTCATGTAAATCTCCATTGTGCAAGTTAGTACATCAACTTTAAGGGGTCGTAACTTTTGCATATAATTCCTCCGCTTTAGGCGCAGGATAGCCCATTTGAAAGGTTGATAAACATGCAATATGACATAAAAATGTAACTTTTTCTATAGGTTGACTGATGCATGCCAATACACATTGTTTAGGGCCCCAAATGTATTCCTCTCGAAGTACAAAAAAATTGTACTAACATGAAACATTCCAAAATAAGCTAGTTGGAATAGGTGTATGACCAACGATATCCACCTAGATAGTTCTCAGAGGGCTTCTGTGAGGACAACTCCGTAAGTGTGAAACCAACAATTACAAAGAAATGTCTCCATTAAGGTATAGAAAACTTGTTGAACTCAAAATTGTCAAGATGAGCTAGTTTGAATTTGGAGCATGTGGGTGGCCACCAATATCCACCTAGGGTCAACATGAGATTCATTCTCATAACTGTTTTATGAAAACTGCATGATATTTCGCTTTTCTTTTATATGTCTCTATATAGAGGGAATATATTTTTATATATGTGGATTATCTTCAACTCCTTATTGAAGCTATCTCCATTAAGGAGATGAAGCATGATTAATTCCAACCAATTTTTTATACTCTCTACATTGTTAATAATTCGTAGATATCTCAAAGAGTGGCTAACCATTGTCGATCTTAGGATTGATAAAATCTACTAATTTTATTCCAATACATTGCAATGGAGAAGGAACAAACAAATTCTATGGTAGAGAATTAGGATATGACTCGTCAAACTAGGTTTAAATAATTTTAGAGGTATAGAGCTAAATATTTTTATAGATGTGTATTATCTTCAACTCCTTATTCAAGCTACCTCCATGAAGGAAATGAAGCAAGATTAATGCATAATATTTTTTTTTTATAATAGTTCCCCATTACTATGAATCCATGTAAGATATCTCAAATAGTATGACCATTGCCAATAGAGAATTGATAAAATCACTAATGCTATTTGCATGGATTTTAGAGTAAAGAATTCGGATATGATTGGTAAAACAACAAGTAAATAATTTGATAGGTATGGCCAACCAAATAATAGTATTGGTTTATGAATTTAATCCCATAGGTTTTATAATCATATCAAAGCTATAATTGGGATAATAACACATAAGTGATAGTTGGTAAAATCATAGGAATGGAAGTGGGTTAGTGGGGGAGAAATAATACAAAATCTCTGTATATAAAATTGCAATTCTATTTTGTTCACTACTTTATACTTTTTGCGCTGATGACCATGGTATTTACACTTAGACTGATGAGTCCCCCAGCTCAACAAGGAAGCCATATAGGTGCAATTATGTAACCCTCGTACTATTACATATGAGATATTCATTTCTTTGATCATGCTATGATTTTTAAGTACTTGAAAAAACATTATTTTCTTTCATCTTCATTGTCGATCACATGTGTGCATAACTACCTAACAAGATGTTTAGGTTGAAAAGGAAAATATATTGAAAGATTTTTTTATTTATGAATGATGTTTTATTTTGAAAATTAAACAACGTTGAGGAAACAAAACTTATACCATTTCATTACAAATGTCTACACAAATCTAGATTTAAGTTCATGATAAGTACATATTCTACTTATAAGTAGCTCCCACTTACCTTTCCTAATTTTCATGCATATTAAAAATATGCCTCAACAATAAGCTCATATATATATATATATATATATATATATATATACTCCCTTTCGTTACAAGATTTAAAGGATTTCTCTTGGCATGCAACACTTTTTCTCATTACCAAGTAATATAGGATAAGAAGGATTTCTCTCGGCATGGAGCATTTTCTAATTACCATTCATGTGAACCTCGTGAACGTCATGCAAGTAAGATAGGATAAGTAACCATGTGGAATATATGTTAAAATCCATTTAAAATCCATGTTTATATGCTAAAATCCATGTTCATGATGCTAAAATACTTGTTTAATTTTAATTTTTTAAATGTAGGGATTGAAGCTACTAACAATCCTTCTTCACTTGAACTTTGTTTTGTAAGTGGCCAAAATGTGTTTTTTAACTCCTTTGTAATTAAAAATTATAAAAATAATGAAATTTATCATGAGATAGTGAAATTTGAGAAGG
>SNQJ01S0023528.1:40174-61575 GCA_010110895.2 Picea sitchensis | reverse complement strand
AACAAAATTCAACAAAGAAAAATGTCTCAAATAAAAAATATTAAAAAATGCTAAACTAAAACATTAAAATTAAAATGAAAAAAGAAAAAAGAAAAATATATATTTTTTAAAAACAATATGTAAATGAAAACAAAACAATTTTAATAAAATAAATAAGAAAAGAATAAAAATAAAATTTTAAAACTAATTTCAAAATAAACTTCTAAGTAAATTTAATAAAATAGAAAACGAATTAAAAAAAGTATTAAAAACAAATTTAAAATATAAAAGCTACCAATTTTAATAAAAACTAAAGTAAACAAATAAAGTAAAAAACAAAACAAAAAACAAATTTTATTACATTTGAAACAAAAAAAAATTAAAAACGAAATAACAAAAAAATTAGTTAAAATTAAAAACAAACAAAAAATATTAAAAAAATTAAAAACAATGATAGTATAGGGGTGCCCCTCAGGCCACTCCACTCAAGGTCCACAAGTTAACTTATGCAGAAAATGGTTGACGTTAACTCAAGGGTCTTTGCTCTAGTTTTGATGATAAATACTTTCCATGGCACAAGTGTAAAGAATAAAAAAAAATATTGCCATTTTCGAGGATGTTCTTGATGAAGATGTTGAGGTTTCAACTCATGCATCTCTACAACCAACCGATGATATTACACTACCCTTGGATCCTCTCGAAGTTGAACCATTGAGTTCACTACGTGCTCTCACTAGTTTTTCATCACCTCAAACCCTCAAATTGATTGGTTACATTAAGCATAGGAAAGTCATCATCCTAATTGACAATGGGAACATCATAATTTCATTCATCACCTCCTTTCCCAAGAAGTCAATTTCTATATCCGCATTGTCAACAAATTTAAAATCATGATTGCCAATGGTGTTTCCATGAAATGTGGAGGGAGTTGTGAAAATGTGCGCTTACAAATTGGTCAGTATAACTTGAAATCTAACATGTTTGCTATTGATATGGTTGGTTGTGACATTTTTCCTGGTGTGGAATGGTTATTCACTGTAGGACCCATCCTCGTGGATTTTAATGACTTAACTATGAAATTCTAGTAGGAAGGCAAACGATATAAATTCCAAGGCATTACCCCATGCTCTTCGAAGATCATTAGTTCCAACCACATGGAAAAGTTACTAAAAAGGGTCATTATGGCATCATTTCCCAACACCATTCCATTCAAGCACACCACGACCTCCAACATATGAGACTCCCCTAGTACACCACAACCTTCAAGCTATCCTTTCATGCCATCACATTGTTTTCCAAACATCCCAGGGATTTCCCCCCTCCTTTGGAGACCATGATAATTCCACTCCTTTAATACCAGGAAACCTTCCTCCCAATTTTCGCCCTTATCGTAATCCTTTTTCTCAAAAAAATAAAATTGAGAAAATTATCCACGAACTGTTACAAGTGGGTGTTATCCATCTGAGCAAGAGCCCCTATTCTGCCCCTATTGTCATGGTTCTTAAGAAGGATGGAACATGGTGCATGTTTCCTAATTTTCTAGCCCTCAACAAACTTACCAATAAGGACAAATTCCCGAATAGATCAGGCATCATATAATGCCCTCACACAAGCTAAGAGAGATGTCTTGAAATATCAAAGAATGAAGGATGAAAAGGAATTGTTTTACATACATCAAGACATGCATGAGAGCATACTTCCAAGAGTTGCATCAGCAAAGAAATCCAAGGAAGCATGGGACACATTACAAACCTCTTATCAGGGTATGGAAAAAGTAAATACTGCAAAACTGTAGATTATTAGAAGAGATTTTGAAACCATGTCAATGAAAGATTCAGACAGAGTAGATTCATTCTACACCCATGTCATTGGAATGACAAATTATATTAAGTCTCACGGTGAAACCATAGAAGAATAAAAAGTTGTTGAAAAGGTACGTAGGTGTCTTCCTCCTAAGTTTGATACCCTTGTTGTGACTCTAGAAGAGAGAAAATACTTGGGTGAGTTCAATCTAGATGAACTACAAGCTTCCCTAATCAGTCATGAAAACTAATTGAATAGATCAAGTATGTCATTAGAGAATGCATTTTCCATGCAGTCATCTATAATATGCAGAAGAGGAAGGGGGGGAGCTTTCTCTAGATCTAAAGGAAGAAATTTTGAGAGAAGTGGATGCAATAAAAATCCTAGAAATACTGTTGGAAGAGATGAAAACCTAAGTACACACCAGTCAAGTTGTAAAAGAGATGACAAATCAAATATTCAATGCCATTACTGTAAAAAGTATCAACACATTATGCACATGAGTGAAGAAAGAGACAGTATAATTAGAACAAGCAAAGTCAATATCAGTCACACAACGCAAATAACGAAACTCTTCTTATGTTTATGGCATGCGTTTTAGTTGTGCCTAATGCAGTAGAAATGCCTAATATAGTGTCACCAGTTGAATTCAATGTTTCTCAAGCAATCCCCTATGACATATGGTACTTAGATTCATTTTGCAATAACCACATGACGAGAACATAGAATTGTTTTCTAGATTGGATGAGTCAGTCCAAACAAAGGTTACACTTGGAACATATATCTAAGTCAATGTCTTAGGGAAAGCCAGTATAAACATTTTAACCAAACAAGGAGAACATAAAGTTATGTCTAATGCATATTATGTTTTTGGTCTTAAGAATAATCTGATGAGTATAGGGAAATTGTTACAAAAAGGAGACATAATCTACATGGAAGATAATCAATGTGTGATCATGGATAAATACCCAACCAATCTACTTATTACAAAAATCCAGATGACAAGTAACAGGATGTTCCCATTGACATTAAATCTAGTCAAGAAGAAGAATACAACACAAACTATTGATAAAGGAAAAAGTGCACGGTCAGACACTACATTCATAGCAGAAAGTGCGTACAGTTATAATGAAGGAAATAGTGTGTGAAATATCAAGAAAGGAGAAAATGGTGTAGAGATAAATGAAACATTCCAGTCTAAAACACATGATGATTTTGGCTATGGAATTTCAGATTTGGACATTTGAATTTTGGAGGTCTGAAACTGCTACAAAAAAATAATATGCTAAAAGGCTTACCATTGATTGAAAAACCAGAAAGGATATGTGAAGGCTGCATATTTGGAAACAAGCATAGAGAATCATTTCCAGTTGGCAAGTCTTATAGAGAAAAACATCTAGTGGACATATTGCTTAGAAATTTGTGGACCATTGAAAACTCCATCTATAGGAGGCAGTACCTATTTTCTAACATTCATTGATGAATTCTCAAGAAAGACATGGATTTATTTCCTAAAGCATAAATCTGATGCATTGGGTTGTTCTCAGTAGTTTAAATCACTTGTGGATAAACATAGTAGTTTTTACATCAAGTGTCTAAGAACAGACAGAGGAGGAGAATACATTTATGGAAAATTTCAGAACTTTTGTAAAATTCATGACATCTACGGGAAATTTACCGCACGATACACACCACAACAAAATTCTGTCGCAGAAAGAAAGAATGTAACCATAATGAATATGGTGCGCAGTATGTTGATATCCAAACATTTTTCAAATGAGTATTTGGATGAGTTAGTAAAAACTGCAGTATACATCTTGAATAGATTTCCAACAAATATTGTGAAGAATAGAGTTCCTCAAGAAGTGTGGACAAGTTCAATGCATAATGTGGCACACTTAAACGTTTTTGGTTGCGTCGCATATGCACATGTTCGAGATGAATTGAGGAGGAAGTTGGACAAAAAAGGAAAGAAAGGTATATTTGTTGGGTATTGTGAAGAGACAAAAGGGTACAAGTTGTATGACCTTGTTGCAGGAAATGTCATAATGAGTCACGATGTTCAGTTCATGGAGAATGAAGCATGTGATGGAACCATAGAAAATAAAGTAAAAATTATTGATGCAATGGATCATGATGATACAGAAGATGAAGTGGTTCAAACATCATGCACAAGTCAATGCGTAGTCATGTCTACATTTGGCACTATGATACAAATTATTGTGCAGAATACTCCAATAAGAACAATAGGTGCCCAGTCTACAACTAGAGTGCAAAAACCACCAACAAGAATTCCATGCAGTTATACATCTCTAGATCCAACTTTAGAAAGACTTTTACGAAGAAAGACAATAATTATGCACAACATCTATAATGAAGACACAAAAAAATCATTTTCAGTTTTTTCTCTGTTTTCACAAATATATGATCCATTCACCTTTGAAGAAGTTGTCAAAGAGGATGTATGGGCACAAGCCATGTATGAATAAATTAGATGCATAGGGAACAATCAAACACAGGATTTGGTTGATGTACCTGAGGACAAGGATGCTATAAGTGTCAAGTGGATTTATAAAACCACGCAAGATATAGAAGGAAATGTACAAAAGTACAAGGAAAGGTTAGTTACAAGATACTTTACACAACAGCCTGGAATTGATTACAATGAAACATTTTCACTAGTGATGCGCATGGACACAATCATAACCGTGTTAGTTATTTCCACATAGTACAAATAACCAGTTTATTAGATTAATTTAAACTCAACATTCTTGAATGGAAACTTAGAAGAAGTGTATGTGGAACAACCACAAGGTTATGAGGGTCTATGACAAGAAGACAAAGTATATAGATTGAATAAATCATTGTATAGTTTAAAACAAGCTCCGAGAGCTTGGTACAATCACATAGATTCCTATCTCACACATAATGGATTTCAGAGAAGTGAAAATTTTCCAACACTATACATCAAATCAAATCAGCAAGGTAATTTGTTAATTGTTTGTTATATGTAGATGTTTTCATATTTATAGGTGACTTTGACATAGAAGAATTAAAGATAGTCATGAAGGATGAATTTGAAATCAATCATTTGGGGCTTATGAGATATTTTCTGGGAATATAAGTGCACGAGTCCAAAAATGGCATATTTATCTCACAGTCCAAGTATGGGCATGAAATATTGAAAAGATTAAATATGGAGAATTCAAAAGTAGCACCCAGACCTATCATAACAATATTAAAGATAAGAAAGGAAAATAAAGGGTCCAAGGTGGATCCCACACTGTTTAAAAGAATCGTAGGCAGTCTTATGTATCTAACAATGAGAAGACCTCACATTATGTATGGAGTGAGCCTAATTTTAAGGTTCATGGAAACTCCAAAAGAATCACATTGGAAGGAAGGAAAGAGAATTGTAAGATATGTGAATGGAACAAAATATTTTGGCATTAAGTACTCCACTTCAAACGATTTCAGACTCACTGGATACACTGACAGTGATTGTGGAGGCAACAGAGATGAAAAAAAAAAAACCTCAGGATACACATTTCATTTTAGAACAAGTATGATATCATGGGCATCAAGGAAGAATCCCATAGTGAAACTTTCTTCAAAAGAAGCAGAGTATGTCACGGCTACAAGTGTAGCTTGTCAAGAAGTATGGATGAGAAGGATGTTAAAATATTTGTTGCACAAACAACACGAACCAACAACAATATTCTGTGAAAACAATTTATCCATCATGTTATCAAACAAACATGTGTTACACGAGAAAATCAAGCACAGTGATACAAGGTGTCATTTGATCAGAGAATTGGTGAACAATAAAGAGATCTGTTTAGAAATTTTCACATCCAAATAAGAAACTGCACACATTTTTACAAAGGCGTTAGAAAGAGATGCATTTCAGCATCTACGTAGTAGTCTGAGAGTGTGTGCACTTACATATGAGTGACAGTAAAATGAAAATTCAATTTTTTTTATGTAATCTTCTTTTGTAATCCCACCAAGTTATAATTAAGGGGGAGTGTTGTAAATTGTAATTACAAATCGGTGAGATCTTCAAGTCTCTTCCAATTTGTATATGAGTCATTTGTTAGTAGTTTGTGTGTGAACCAAAATGTATGTCAGACAGTGTGACAGTCTGTAAGTGCAAAATCACACATTTACTCAAAAGTCGGCAAGCAGGAAGTTATAAATGGAGCCGATTTCTATCTTCTCCATAGTAAGTGGTTGAAGAGTAAATCGAATTAATGATAGTATTTAATGTTTAGTCAGTCTTAGCTTCTGTAGGAAATCTAAGTGAGTGTCCATATAAGTCTGAGTCTCTTAGTTAGTCGATGATGTTGAAGAGAACCATTTGGTGCATAGATAAGAAGCATAGAGGTAGATTATCCGAGATCCTCGAAGTTCATTAATATCAAGTTTTTATATATTCTGACTTATTTCTAAGTTTGTGTGATAATCATAGAATTGTGTTATTCTTCATTCATAAATCATTTCATTAAGTGTGTTTATTCACAACACTCGAAAACTGAGTCTATGTACTGCGTAGTGGTCTCATTGATCCAATGGATCTCCACTGTCAAATCCTCTACCTAGCTGTTGGATTGTATAATCTCAATGATTTGCAAAGATCTGATGATTTTTCTCCATGGTGGCAGGTTAGTATTCGAGAAACAATGATTCCTCCACACAACAATGATTGCTCCTTTAAAGAAACACACTGTTATTACAACACACGAACATGGTGATGTCGTCCTTTTCAATGAACAATCAAATTTAAGTGTAGATATACATATCTAATATATATAAATGATCTGAATGCATCTCTTCATGTCTTCATCAACAAATGGCCTCAAACAATTAGATTGAATTCCCCCGGAACAAAGGAAATGTCTTTGGCCCCAACCTCTACAAGTCTTCTCTCTTGGACAACTGCGATGGTTGCTGCAGTATTGAAGGAAATGGTGATGAGAAATATACTAGGGAGCTACTTCCCTCAAAGCACAAAAGAAATAAAACAAATAAAACTCAACACACCATAGATCACTCCCAAAACTAAACTCTTATCTCCTACATATTTATAGAGAATAAGCAACACAACTCTCACATCTTTTTCAACACTCTCGTGAGAGATTATGGAGTCTTTTATTACGATACTCTCTTATGTGTATAATGTCAGGGGTCTAGCTCAAATGACTAAGTTATAGTGGTAAAAACACTTTCAAATAATGGAGTAACCGCGAGTTACAAGAGATATTAGCATAGTTGAACTCTACTTCACTGAATAGAGATTCCAGTTATCTGTTGTTTTCATGTCACCAACTAAGTAGGTTAGTTTCCTATATAAGAATGTAAGCAATCTTCATTAATTAATAGAGAAGTGAGCATAGCCTCATCGATGTGTGTTGTTTTCTCATATTTTATCTTGGTATCAGAGCCATAGGAGGGAGGTGTGGAAATTCATAGAAATCCGCAGGTCCCTCCTCTTGAAGGGTGCGGAAACATACTAATCGCCCTTTACGCACATCTAAAAAAATTAAACTTTCCGCAGTCCAACTGAAATTACAGTGCAGACATCTTTAACGATTCCCACAACTCCAAGTGCTCGAGAGGTGCGGACTTCCCACACTCTAAAAGTTGTGTGAGGTGCGGAAACTCTAGTTTTTACGCATGCGTGGAGTTGGAAGGCAAATTGTGAAGTTTAAAATGTTTGCATGCATGGAGTTTAAAACGTGAAGTTTGTTGTTGACTTTGGAGCATCCTCAAATCCCTCACGCATACTCAGATCTGCTGCGTTTGTGTGGAAATATCATGTAGAAGAGGTCGTGAGGGGACTCTACGTGAGGTATGAGCTATTACTCATTGTGAGCATTGAAGCGTGAGGTTATAGTTATAGTTTTCTTTTTTTTGGACCATTGAAAACTTAATGCCGCGATTTGCACAATTTTTTATCTTAAAAGGTGTGCCACGATTTGCATGAGATTGAGCAAATCGTGAAGGTTCATTTCTTATGATTTATTTGTGCATGGGAAATAGATGATATAATATCTTACTCGATGGCTATTGATTCAAAAAATGGATATTAAACTCTATGTGGGATATTAAATTTTATTGAAAGTGGATATTTTTTTAAGTAAAGCGTGAGGCTGCTATAAAAAGGTGAAGAGGGAGTTAGAAGTTTTTTTAAAAAAATGGATATTTTGGATATTAAGCTTTATATGACGTGGGGTTATGATTTAGAGTGGATGCATGTGGATTTAAAGTGGACTCGTGTGAAATTTATATATTATTTTTATATATAAAGTGGTTTTAAGTTTTCCTTAAATTTATTTTAATAAAACTAGGGTCAAGGTAGAGACGGATCAATGGTATCCAAAGGTAGAGAGAAAAAATGTTGCATATCCTTGGTGATTTACTTGCAGAGACTAAATTGTAGCTATGGCGAATCCACTGGCAGAGACCTACCTCAACGAAGCCAACAAGTTAGATGGCTTGAATTTCATTAACTGAGAATTCAAGATGCAGACGTTGATGGAGGGCTATGGTGTCTGGAACATTGCGAAGGGAACTGAAGTGAAACCTGATGCAGCTGCAGGTATGATAGAAACACAGATCCAATATTGGGAGAAGCACGAAAACAAGGAAAAGGTATTGTTTCACATGTCAGTTAAATATAACATAATTCCACGTATTAGAGAAGCTACAACTTCTGCTGCAACATGGACAATGCTTAAAGCATTGTGTGAAACTAGCAACACAAATCACATTTTTTTCCTGAGAACTAAATTGCTAGGCATTAAGATGGATGGAAATGAATCTATTCATTCATTTTTGGGTCGTATTAAAGAGGTGAAAGACAAGCCAGTAAATATAGTGGAAATTGTTTCCAACACTGATCTGGTAACTATTACCTTAAATGGTATGCTAGAAGATTATCATATGTTCATAACAGGCCTCACAGCAAGGGAGAAACCTCCTATGTTTGGAGAATTGACAGGTATTTTGCTGCAAGAGGAAGAGAGGTGTGGTAATATGAAGATTCATAATAAAGATTTGGCACTCTGGTCAAATAAGAGATCCACGAGAGGGAGATCAAGAGAGAGGCAAAGGAGGTAGTTCATGGTAGGGAGGTGGTTCACGGCAGAGAGGTAGTTCATTGCAGAGAAGACAATCTCCAAATCAAGGTATGCAATCTCACACGAATGAGTCAAAGAGTTGTTTTTATTGTGTTCGACCTGGAAATATTGTTAAAGATTGTCATGAGAAGAAGAGCGATGAGGCTAGGAATAAACCTAGAACACATTCAGGTCATTATACAGAAAAATGTCAAATCATGATCTCAGATTATTTATTGCTAGTGATGATATTGATGAACCCCCAAATTTTGATTCACGGGATCTTAGGTTGTTTGTGTCTAACGTTTCTTTATCTGCTGAAAAAAATGATTCTAATGCATGGTTTGTGGATTCCGGAGCATCAATACATATGTCTTGTAATAAGATGTGGTATAATAATTTTAAAGAAACACAGGATGGAACCAACATATATCTTGGTGATGACCGCGCTCATCAGATCAAGGGATATGGAGACATTCATGTGACATTTCCAAATGGTATAGTTCGTCACATTCACAATGTTGTTTATGTGCCAGGAATAAATAAAAATTTGATCTTCGTGTCCACCATTACAGATCATGACTTGAAGGTTGAGTTATTCAAGAATCATTGCATAGTGAAGGATCTGCTAGACCATTTCAAAATTGTTGCAAAGGGAGTCAGATCAGGAGGCCTATACAAACTTGATGTTACCAACAAAGCACATCACACACTCACTTATGCAACTATGCCAACAAATATTCTCTAGCATAAAAGGTATGGACTCATTAATCATCCTGACTTATTGTTATTACAAAAAATGAATATGGTTGAAGGACTTCCCATGTTAAAGAATGATAATGTTCGGTGTGATGGATGTGCATTAGGAAAGATGCAGAGAGATGAATTCCCCTCTAATCCTGATAGGAAAAAGAGAGATGTTTTAGATCTTGTGCATACTGATGTTTGCAGGCCTATGCAGACTAGGTCTTTAGGAGGTTCATTTTACTTTTTGTTATTTATTGATGATTTCACGAGATACACATGGGTTTGCTTCCTTAGAAGAAAAAGTGATGTTTTCGAGTACTTTAAGGAATTCAAAACCACGGTGGAAAAGCAGATAGGAAAATCCATCAAAATCCTCCGTTCAGATCAAGGGGGAGAGTATAAATCAGGGGAATTCAACCAATATTGCAAAGATCATGGAATCGTACAACAATTTACAGTACCACACACTCCAAAGATCATGGGACGTCGGAGTCGCTGAAAGGAAAAACATAACTCTGGTAGAGTCTGCACGCCACATGATGAAGGGTAAGAATATCTCAAATGCTTTTTGGGCTGAAGCCATAAATAATGCAGTTTATTTAAATAATAGAAGTCCAACAAGGTGTCTTGATAATGTTAATCATTTTGAAGCCTTGTATGGTTCCAAACCTGCAGTTCATAATTTGAAAGTATTTGGGTGTAAGGCTTTTTCTCATATTCCAAAGGAGAATAGGAAGAAATTGGATGCTAAAGACATTAAATGTATTTTCATTGGGTATTGTTTTGAGTTTAAAGCATACAAAATGTTTGATCTTTCTACTCACAAAGTATTTGCAAGTAGAGATGTACTTTTCCATGAGAAGGAAGCAAGAAATTATGATGAAAAAAGTCAAGAGGAATGGCATAGAATTCTTGATGAAGGAGTTAAAGAAGAGCAGCAACAACAGCAAAAGCCACCACAGCAGCAGCAGCAGCCCCAACCTCAGCGACAGTAGTAAGAACATTAATAATAATTTAGCGATATGGACAATTCAAGGAGTCACAGTTCACCTATAGGTAAAGAAAGATATTCACAAAGTCAGGAGGAAGATAATTAATTGAGAATATCTTCACGACAGGTTCAACTCCATAAGAGCTATAAAGACTATGCCCTAATGAGTAGCATTTCAAATGTCATAGAACCCATGAGTTTTGATGAAGCTAATGAACATGATGAATGGAGAAATGCAATGGAGGAAGAATATGAATCTATAATGAAAAACAATACTTGGGAATTGACTAAATTGCCTAAACATAAGAAGCCCATTGGATGCAAATGGATATACAAACCCAGGTTTAAATCATATGGTAGTATAGATAAGTGTAAGGCTATAATGGTTGCAAAGGGGTATTCACAAACAAAAGGTATTGATTATGTTGAAACGTTTGCACCAGTAGCTAAATTGAATATTATCGGAATGTTAATTGCTTTAGCTACAAAGTACCCTTGGAAGATACATGAGTTAGATTTTAAATCTCCATTTTTGAATGGTGAGTTAAAGGAAGAGGTTTACCTTACTCTACATGAAGGGTTTGTGGAAAAGGGGCAAGAACACTTAGTGTGTAATTTAAAGAAGGCATTGTTTGGACCAAAATAGGCACCTAGGTCATGGTATGAGAAGATAGACTCTTTCTTTCTTCAATAGGGTTTTATGAGGAGAAAAAGTGATACAAATATGTATACCAAATTTGATGAGAAAGGGTATATAGTATTGCTTTCATTATATGTTGATGATTTGATAATTACGGGAAATGCAGAGAAATTAATTGATGAAATCAAGGAGCAGTTGTCAAAATTTTTTGAAATGAAATATCTTGGTGAGTTACATTACTGCCTAGGTCTTGAAGTTTGAAGAAATGTGAACCAAATTTTGTTTGTCAGAGTAAGTATATCATAGAAGTACTTAAGAGATTTAAAATGGACGAGTGTAAGTCTTCTATTGTTCCCATGCAACAGAATGTGAAAATTTCTTGTGATGATGGTTCAAAGGAGTTAAATGGAACTATATATAGACAAATGGTGTGTAGTTTGAATTATCTCACCACAACCAAACATGATATTTCATATTCTCTGAGTGTGTTAAGTCATTTTATGGTGAAACCTCTAGAAATCCATTGGAATTCAGCAAAGACGGTACTCAAGTATCTAAAAGGAACACTTGATTATGGTATTAAATATACTAATGCATCTAATATTGAGTTGACATGTTACACGAACTCTGATTGGGCTGGCAAACGGGATGATGGAAGATCAACCACTAGATATGTGTTTGGCATTGGATCCGAGGTTATTTGATCGAGAAATAAAAAGCAGCCTAATGTATCTTTGTCTTCTACTGAAGAAGAATATAAATCCTTGTGTGCAACAACTTGTGAAGCTGCTTGGTTAAGAATAATTCTTCAAGATGTTGGAAAAGAACGAAAAAAACCTACGACAATCAAATGTGATAATCAAAGTTCAATCAATATTGCGAAGAATCCAATTTTTCATGAAATGCCAAAGCATGTTGATGCTCAGTTTCATTTTATTAGAGAAAAGTTGCAGTCAAATGAAATAGCTCTTATGTATTGTAATACTAGTGAAAATGTTGTTGATATTTTCACTAAGCGTCTTGGAAAGATTAAGTTTGAGTTGTTTAGGGAGATGTTAGGTGTAGGAGTCAATCCATTCTCCATTAAGGGGGAGACTTGGAAATAATGGAGTAAGAGTCACTTGTAAGCGCCAGTTACAACAATCAGTTTACAAGAGTCATTAGCATAGTTGAACTCTACTTCATTGAAGAGTTCACTAAATAGAGACTCCACTTATCTGTGGTTTGCATGTGACAGACTAAGTAGATTAGTTTCCTATATAAGAATGTAATTAGTCTTCATTAATTAATAGAAAAGTGAGCATAGCCTCACTCACGTGTGTTGTTTTCTCATATTTTATCTAAAACTAATAACAAATTTTCCCACTTATTGACTAACTTCTACATGATTAATGGTTAATTGATAAGCTATCATTTAAACACAAAACGGCATATTCACTAATTTGTTACAATTAAGAAACCATTGAGAACAATAAACCATAATAATCATAAATAAAAAAACAAAAAACCATAATGGTGTCCCAGCCTCTAGAGATCTAGCTCAATTTGGTATCAAATGCAAAGGGTTTGGATAGAATAGTATAATTGCAAAACTGTGAATTATTATTGCATTGTCACTTAATGGTTTCTTATGTGCATTTCAAAATAGTTGCACTCATTTGTAACCATTGTTAAGACTAATATCTCTGTCCAAGACCAGATTAGAGAATTGTTAAAACTAATACAGATCAGAGAATAGAAAGTGAATTTCGCAAAATATCTGTGCTGGTAAAGCCAATACAGATTTATCTCAAGTTCAATTTGTGATCATTGACACTGTCTTATCCATGGTAAGAGTTGACGTGGATTGTGTATTGCTTCATATGATGTCACCGATCCTGACGTGAAGCGTATATTGTGTCATATGATGTCACAGGTCTTGGACATTTCTGGTTATAACACCCAATATGTAAAAAGTCTTGCTCGCCTTTTGGATAAACCTGCAGCAGTAGTCACATAAGAACAAGACCAAAATATTAGTTAAACATTTAGTTGATATAATCAAATAAAGGAATATAATAGGCTTAGCTTTTGTTCCCTCTTAGAAGCGATGCATTATGTACAATGGATAAGTGTTGGGTCAGTAACCTTTTTTTCTTTAAATATGTAAATTAATAATTGGTTAATCAAAGAAATTTTATTTTTCATTCTAAAATGATGGAATTTCAAAATGAATATAAAATATCAACTAATTCATATTTACATACCAATGATTTTTAAAAAACTTGATACAATCTATTTTTCCAAACAACACTGATAAGCATCCACTTTATCTCATCTCCTTACTCTTTGTATTTAGTCTTTGTATCTACCTTTATGTCATTTCTCATTGCAGTGATATAGGTTATCTTACCAACTAAATTTTATGTCATCTCCTTACTCTTAGTATTTAGTCTTTGTATCTACATTTATGTCATCTCTTATTGCAGTGATATAGGTTATCTTACCAACTAAGTAGATAAAAAAACAAAATAAGGTGTACAATCCATTGGAACTCTTAACATTTAATAAGGATAACAACAAATAAGTAATGCATTGCAAGTGAGTTTGGCTATGGGTTATTTTATGAATTTACTATGGTGTATCATATATTTTTTTTTAAAGGTAGAAGAAAAAAAAATATTTTTATGTTATAATGAACTTCAAAATCATTAAAGTCCTGGTAAAATTATCCTTCAAACTTTGATTTATAAAAATATATCAAACATTTTAATTTGTTAAATAAATATTATTTTCCACAATTTTCTACAAAATAACATTAATAACAAAAACATAACAAATGTTGATTTCCATGTATCATACATAAATCCTTAATATTTTATTTTTAAATAAAAGTTCAACTGACTTACAACAATATATGTTGAAAGAGCATAATAAGCGCAACTAACCGAACTATATATAATGCTAACATTTTAGATATGGCTATCCAATATATGTTTATCAGTAACTTTATACCCGAAGGAGCCTTCACTTCCCTTTATCCAGGTTGGCCTTTCATCAGTTTGCTTGTGTTTCTTGCTGCTTTCAGATCTGTTGTTGAGTGCGTGAAATGAGTATCGACGAATATATCAATTTTGTTCATCCTCCTACGGTACACAAATATCAAATCAGCTCAAATGAGATTACGCCTGAAAATTAAAATATTTTGTGATTTGATTTTTTCTTTGATACGTAGAATGCGTTTGGAGATAGCATTCTATGAGTAAAATTCAATGATCAAATATCTGTTAAGCACGGGCATAGTAATGTTTTGTGGGTATAACAACGTAGTGTTTTCAACATGGCGGATTTTAGAGTGGGAAGAGATTAGAAACTGAAATTTTAAAAACGTTGACATTCGCGTCTCTGTTTCTGTGGCGTTAAAAGGAGAGTGTCCAGTTGACATTCTGGCGGTTAGGGAAATAAAACGTGGGCATCTCGAATGAGAGTAATCTCTGCGCCAATCTATAAACAGAAGAAGTAGAAAGGATGACCCTCCGACACCGCACAAGGTACTGCAATTGAGTTTTTATATGATGTGAACTGTCTTCAATTTATCTTTTTTTTTTAATATAAAACCTTGAGGGATGGATTTGACCTTGCCAGAATGACCTGCAAAGTTAATCATTAACATTGCTGCGTTTACACGAATATTAACAAATACACATATAATCGAAATATGGCTAAAGATAGCCTGAAACTTATAACCACAGTCTTTATTTGTTCATGTATATAAGAAAATACACATATAATCAAAATCCAGCTAAAAGTAGACTCAAACTTGTGACATATAGTCCTTTTGTCTACAATGGATGGTTTAAAATTTTAAAATGACGGTTTAAACATTTAAACTGTGTTATAGCACGTTTCTCAATTATCTATCCTTAATGTTTAAAAGTTCCTTTAAATTAAACGAACTCCTACTGTACGTTTCTCTGTTACCTATTATTATCCTTAAAAGATTATTCAACGTTTCTTGAAATACATGGCTCTTGTTTTGTTAACCATATGCAATTGTGAGATTCCGTTCCCCTTAGGTCGCAATCACATAGATCTCGGCTCATCTGAATGTATGGCGTCCGTCCAAAAGAATCGATCGTTATTTCAGTTTCAGTCAGTCTCAGTACAAGATCGAGTAGGTCTTGAAACTTTAGAAGTTATCATTAGATGTAGGATAAAAATTGTATTGTTCCAACAAAGTTTCAAAAAAAATGGCAGAAATAAAGATACCTTTCTTAATTTAACAGGTCAAAGTTTCAAAACCGACTCGATCTTATCAGATTCAAAGTTGAATTTTTAAATATTATAATACATAAATAAAAAATGTAAGTGAAGAATAATTTTAATGATTTGAAACATTAATTATGTATTGAATAATACGGAGTACAGGACAGTATCAAGGAGAAGGTTTAAAGATAAGATGAAAGAAGTTATTAAATAGAATATAAATATTATTATTTTAAAATTTAATTAGAATATGTAGTGTGATAAAGAATTAGAGGATAAAGGAAATTAAGATATTACAATTAGATGGTTAATTCTAATTCAGAAGATCAAAAGTACCTTTTAGTTTTGGCAAGTGTAATTAAGAAAATCAACATTGTTAAAATAAAAACAAACTCTTACTAGTTACATAGTGAAACTAGGCTGGTGGACAATTCCCAAAATACCGTGGGATAAAAGAATCTGTCATCTTTGACACTAAGCATGTTGAAGATGAAAAACACTTCCTCTTAGATTCCCCTAACTATACCCAAATTAGATCCCAATTTAAAATTATTTCAGTGACACAAACATTCCTAACCTCTTAAGTCATCAAAACTATGATGATTTTGGAATACTTCTCTCCAAGCCTTTTTAACATAAAAATACAATTTTAAAGAAATCAAGTAATCTCTTACCTACTTAACATTCTATAAACCAATTAATCTTAATAAACATTAATCATGATGATCAATTATAATCATACATCATTTCAAAACGTATCCTAAAACTTAGTTTAATGGTTTAAACCATTAGCTGTGGATAAAAAAACAGTAAATATTGATTATAAATGTATTTTTTTTTATATTAACGTACACGCAGCAAATATAACTTTGTTCGTCATTCTGAGCAAGCTCAAATCCTATCTCTTAATGTAAAATTTTATATAATTCAATGTTTTGTTAAAAAAATAATCGAAGAAGGTTGACTTCATAATTTTTTCTTTTTTAATATATATAATTTAATGTTTTATTAAAAATAATTGAAGAAGGTTGACATAATCTAAAAATTCAATAGCAGTACCTGTGCGGTGCTCCAGGGTCATCCTTTCGACTTCTTCTGTTTATAAATTAGCGCACAGCTCACGTTTTCTGCGCGCACAGTGGCGATTATGGAAACAAAATGTGGGCTGTGCGCCAATTTATAACGTTAACATTATAACGTGAGACGTTGTAACATTTCGGCCGCCAGTCTTTGAAATGTGTAACCGCTCCGGGTTCAATTTCCTTCAGCAATACGCCGATGTCAGCAATCTTTCATCGCACAAACAGGCGGACGCGAATGTCAGCGTTTTTCAAATTTTAGTATCTATTCTCTTCCCAGTCTAAGACTCTAAAATACGCCGTATTGAAAACAGAAGCCTGTTATACCAGCGAAACATTTCAATGCCCGTGCTTAACAGATGTTTGATCACTGAATTTTACTTTACGCATAGAACGCGATCTCCAAACTCATTAAACACACAGTGAGAAATCAAATCAATCTTAATTTTGAAGTGTAAACGGATTTTAACTGACCTGATACGAAATTGACATATTCGTCGATACTCATTTGACGCGCTTCAACGGCAGACATAAAAGCAGCAAGAAACAAAAACAAACTGATGATCACAGATCCTATAATGCTAACATTATATATTGTCTGGTTGGTTGCGTTTGTTATGTTCTTTCACTAATATTATCGTAAGTTCGTTGAACTTTTGAACTTTTAGAACATCAATATTTAAAATAGGATTTATCTACGATACATAGACATCAATATCTTCTGTCCTCCCGCTTTTGATGCTACCGTCATGCACGTCTAACTGACTGCACCATTCTGAGCAGACCGTTATTACATATTTCTAAAAAATGTGTCACTAGGGTTACGTTCGTTGTGACAGTTTTTGATACGAGATTTACGAGATTTCCTGTTTGTAGGACAGTATTCACTCAGCGAAGGCTACCCAGAATCCTGTCAGATCTCGTGTGGAACAACGGACTCTTCCTAGCAGCTTTTCCTATGCCAAACTATTATATTTATGCCTCTAGGCTGTTGGAAATTGGAAATTGTAATTACAAGTAGGTGAAATCTTCACACCTCTGTCTATTTGTATATCAGTCAAAATCTGTGAGTAGCCAAAATGTCAATGGGAGCTATAAATGGAGACGAATTCTATCTTCTCCAATTAAATTAAGTGGTTGAAAAGTCATTTGTAGTTATGGTAGTGTTTAATGTTGAGTCGGTCTTAGCTTCTGTAGGAAGTCTATATTAATCTGAGTTGTTTTAGTTAGTCGATATATAGAAGACACACTGAGAGAGGGGAGCATCGTAGATACTGAAGAGAAGCAGAGAGGTAGAGAGAACCAACAACAGAAGAAGTATTAGAGTTGAAGCTCATTTTTTCAATGTAAACAGGGTGCAGAAGAAGTATTAGAATTGAAGCTCATTTTTTCATTGTAAATAGGGTGCATTGCACCAAAGTTCATTAATATCAAGTATTTTGTGTTTTGTAAAGTTTTTGTTTTATTTATGAGTTTATGTGCTTACCATAGCATCGTTTTATTCTGCATTAGTATATCATTTTATTAAGAATGTGTATTCACAACGCACAGTAATCTGAGGAGTCTGTGCACTGCGCAGTGGTCTTAAGAACTCTATCGTGTACCATGTTTGGTGCGCAATATTTTAAACTGCATTGCACACAGTAGATTGTGTGCTCCCCTCTCGACCCTTCAAATTGGTATCAGAGAAGGTTCTATTAGAACAATTTTGTTAGAGTAGAAACTCTGTTGAAAGTGAAGAATGGCTTCTACCTCATAACTGCAATCGCCCACTTTTACAGGCAAGAATTATGAGATGTGGTCGTTGACCATGAAGGCTTTGTTCTGAGGTCCAGATGTATGGGAGATAGTTGAAAATGGTTATATGTTGAACCAACAAATCAGGCAACATATAATGCCCTCACACAAGCTGAGAAAGATGTCTTGAAAGATCAAAGAAAGAATGATGGAAAGGTGTTGTTTTACATACATCAAGCCATGCATGAGAGCATACTTCCAAGAGTTGCAGTAGAAAAGAAAGCCAAGGAAGCATGGGACATTTTACAAACCGCTAATCAAGGTACAGACAAAGTAAAGACTTCAAAACTTCAGATTCTTAGAAGAGATTTTGAAACTATGTAAATGAAAGATTCAGACATAGTAGATTCTTTTTACACACACGTCATTGGACTGATAAATCAGGTTAAGTCTCATGGTGAAACCATAGACAAAAAAAGAGTTGTTGAGAAAGTTCTTAGGAGTCTTCCTCCTAAGTTTGATACCATTGTTGTGACTCTAGAAGAAGGAAAAGACTTGAGTCAGTTCAGTTTAGATGAACTGCAGGCTTCCCTTATCAATCATGAACATAGATTGAACAAGTCAAATATATCATTAGAAAAAGCATTTTCTGTGCAGTCATCTATAAGCCATGGAAGAGGAAGGGGGAGAGCTAACTCTAGAGGCAGAGGAAGAAGTTTTGACAGAAGCGGATGTAGTAGCAATCCTGGAAATATTGGTGGAAGAGGTCAAAACCCTAGTACCAGTGAGTAAACTTGTCAAAGAACTGACAAATCTAATACTCAAATCCATTACTGTAAAAAGTATGGACATTATGCATAAGAGTGCAGAAAGAGACAGTATAATCAAAACAAGCAAATTCAAGATCTGTCACACAATGGAAATAACCAAACTCGCCCTATTCTTATGGAGCACGTTGTAGTTGTTCCTAGCGCAGAATAAATGCCTAATATAGTGTCACCAAATGAATGCAATATTGCTCAAGCAAGTCCATGTGACATGGTACTTAGATTCAGGCTGCAATAATCACATGACAACAAACATAGAATTGTTTTTTAGTTTGGATAAGTCAGTCCAGACCAAGGTTACACTTGGACCAGATATCCAACTCACTGTCTTAGGAAAAGGTAGTAGAAACATTTTAACCAAACAAGGAGAAGAGAGATTTATGTCTGATGTATATTATTTTTCTGGTTTGAAGCATAATTTGATGAGTACATGACACATGTTACAAAAAGGATACATAATCTACATGGAAGATAATCACTTTGTGATTATGGATAAAAGGCTAAGCAATTTACTGATTGCAAAAATCCAGATGACATGTAATAGAATGTTCCCATTGACATTAAATCCAGTCAAGAAGAAGAACACAACTCTGATTGTTGATAATAGAAAAAGCGCACAGTTAGATACTGCATTTACAAAAAAAAGTGTGCGCGGTACTAATGAAGAAAATAGTGCGTGCAGTATCAAGAAAGGAGAAAATGGTGCAGAAATGGAGGCAACATTCCAATCTGAAACACAAGATGACTCCTGGCTATGACATTTCATATTTGGACATTTGAACTTTGGAGGTCTAAAACTTCTACACACAAAAGATATGGTAAAAGGTTTACCATTGATTGAAAGACCAGAAAGGATATGTGAAGGCTTCATATTTGGCAAGTAGCACCGAGAATCATTTCTAGTTGGCAAATCTTACAGAGAAAAATCTCCATTGGAAATAATACATTTTGACATTTTTGGACCAATGCAAACTCCGTCTATAGGAGGCAATACTCATTTTCTAACATTCATTTACGATTTCTCAAGAAAGACATGGATTTATTTTCTAAAGCATAAATCTGGTGCATTGAGTTGTTTTCAGCAGTTTAAATCACTTGTGGAGAAACAAAGTGGCTATTACATCAAGTGTCTAAGAACAGATAGAGGAGGAGAATACATGTCAAGATAATTTTAGAACTTTTGTAAAGATCATGGCATCTACAAGTAATTTACCGCACAATACACACCACAAAAAAATGGTGTCGCAGAGAGAAAGAACAGAACCATCATGGAAATGGCATGCAACATGTTGACATCCAAACATTTTTCAAATGAGTAGTGGGTTGAGGCAGTAGAAACTACAATATACATATTGAACAGATGTCCAACAAAGAGTGTGAAGAATGGAATTCCTGAGGAAGCATGGACAGGATCGAAGCATAATGTGGTGCACTTAAGAGTTTTTGGTTGCGTCACATACACACATGTTCGAGATGAACTAAGAAGGAAGATGGACAACAAAGGACATAAATGTATATTGTGTTAATGTTTATGCCATTATTATAGTTCTTTGCATTTCAATAGATAAGAGCATCATAAGAACAAGATCACTGAGAAATACGCATTCACAAGAGACACAACATTTATCCTGGGAAGCCCTCTAGGGGAAGAAAACCCAGCAAAACTTCCTTATCATAAATATCTTAAACAATGTTCAAGAGATAACTCAAACCAATACAGATATTTCTCCCCAAGAGATGTGCCACTCTTCTCCCTCTCTCCAACTGGTAATTGCAACTTGCCTCATAAGAGACTGAGCAAGTGAGTTGTGTGTTAGAAGTGAGGCGCTAGCCTCTTATTTTTTCAAGTCTAGCATGTGTGAAGGGGTGTCACTGGCAGGGCCGACCTCTCACTCTGGGTGGGTAAACCCACCTTTAATTAATTCTGGGTCTTCAATAATAACTGCTAGGGTCGACTTCTTATTCTGCCCTTTATAATTTTCTGATGACCAATCCGCAAAAGGGGATTTGGTCCTTATACAATTACCAACATGATTAATCCATAATGGGGATTAATCCTGATAATAAAATAACAATAATAAGAAGAATGCTCTTCGTAGTTACATTATTTCAACACTCCCCCTTAACAAGAAGGGTATTCTTCATCAACATCCGGCGAGAGAGGTTTGCATCATTAGTGGCATCAGGAGGACAGTATCATCAATATCATCTTGAAACATTGGCTAGCACATT
>SNQJ01S0023528.1:11966-38036 GCA_010110895.2 Picea sitchensis | reverse complement strand
GGGGGGGGGAATTGTTTCTATCGATGTGGAATTAGTTGACGCTCCTTTAGATTATAACTTATTTCTTGGAAGAAGTTGGTTTTATGTTATCACTATTGCAGCTTCCTTTATTTTTTGATTTGTTCAGTTTCCTCAACAATGAAAAATTGTTACCATTGATCAATTAGATTATTTTACACCCGATGCTCGTAATCAAAAAACCAACAATACTCCATTTTTGGGGGACTCAAATATTACTTATGAGAGTGTAGGGGTAGGTCTGTTTAAATATTCTTCACTCATGGGAACTTTCCCTACACTTGTTCCTCATATTTCACAACACATTGACACAATAAATATGATTTCTACCATGGTACATCAATCCCTTGAATCATCTGATCCTTGGATTGTACATAGTCCTTTAGAATCCGATACACTAGGTGACACTATGCCATTTAGTCCCATTGAGGTTCAATATTCCTCTCCTTCAACTGACCAACAACATATGTTGGCATCAAATTCTTATTCGTTGTCATCTTGGTTAGAATCTTTATCATTGACCTTTGATTACATCCTATGGATTTTTCCATCTGATGAATCCATTATGGAAATTATTGATATTGAAGAATGACCATGGGATGATAACAACCATCACTCATCATTTCTTCCCAGTATGGATGAAATTGAGAAATATGTTTCATCTATATTTCCAACCAATATTGACAATAATTCCCAATATCCAATACTCACTCGGGATACAATATTTAAGGGACATTTGGGAAATATATCACAAACCATCAATGTTGAAATATCTAAAAAATAATGTGTTGTGGAAAACATACAACTAGGTGTCAACTGTTCAACATACGATATTGTAAATTACACTTCCCTATTTAAAGAACTATGTGAATTTTTTTTCCTGGAGCTACGCATAAATGTCATGGATTAACTGTTTGATCATTGTGCATGAAATCAAAACTTATCTTGGAGTTAAACCTGTAAGAAAAAAACTTCACCTTGTTCATCCAAAGAAAACTAAAGAAATAAAGGAAGAAGTAGAAAAGTTATTGAAATCTAGTTTTATTTATCTTGTACCTCTCACCAAATGGGTTTCCAACATTGTTCTAGTCGCCAAGAAACAAGGGACAATTCACATTTGTGTCAACTATAGGACTCTCAATAAATCTTGTCCCAAAGACAATTACCCTACGCCCTTCATCGACCAAATTATCGATAACTGCGTCAGAAGCGTCATTTTCTCTTTTATGGATGGCCTCTTCGGCTATAACGAGATCAATGTTTTACCCATTTATCAAAACAAAACAACCTTCATCTACCCATGGGGCACTTTCGCATATCGGAATTTACCTTTTGGTTTTAAAAATGTTGGAGCCACTTTCCAATGTGCTATGTTGTATGTTTTCCATGATATCAAACATATTGTTGGACCATATATTGATGACTTTATAGCTCATTCGACACATCGAAAAGATCATATTGGTCATCTAAGTGAAATATTTCTTAGGTGTAGACATTACAACATATGTTTGAACCCCAACAAATGAATTTTTTTTGTTGAATCAGGGAGACTCCTAGGCTTTGTCATCTCCAAATATGGGATTATGGTGGATACCTTAAAAGTGAAAACTATCCTCATTTTACCTCCTCCCAAGAATATTACAAAACTTCAAATTTTTCAAGGTAAGGAAATATTTCTACGTCATTTTATCTGTAATTATGTTGAAATCACAAAAGGATTCATGAGATTGATGCAAAAGGATGTCCCTTTCATCTGGGATGCAATTCCTCAACAGTCATTTGATGATATCAAACATGCTTTACTGAATACACCAATGTTACATCCCCCCAACTATGTGAGATATTACATCCTTTATTTTGTTGCCTCTGCTTCCACTATTTCCATGGTGTTATTCCAAGATGACGACGATGATGAAGAACATGTGATCTATTATTTTAGTAAGATCATTTCAGGCCTTGAACTTCATTATTCACATGTTGAAAAATTGTCTTTGGCTACAGTCACTGTTGTCCAAAGATTCAGACACTACATATTACTTCGCACTACCATGATCATTGCTAACTTGAACCTCATGTACCACATATTGACTCGTCAAGTACTTGTGGGGAAAAATTAAAAATGGATTGTCATTCTTCAATAATTCGATCTCATGTTCACCAAATCCAAAGCAAAGAAATCATTGTTTTTTTCAAGTTAATTTGTGATCTTCCCCATACTGATGAGGACACTGAGACCAATGATTCCCTTCCAAATGAGTCACTCTTCCTTATCAATACATCTGTCCCATGGTATGGATAAATTCTCTTATATCTCCATACCCAATGATTACAGCCATGTATTTTGTGTGACGAAGGACGTTGTACTACACACCATTCAAAGTACTACCTTATTGTTGGTGACACTTTGTATCATCATGGTATTGACACCGTCCTTTGACATTGTTTTGCCCATGAGGAGGTTGAACATGTTTTAATTGAGTGTCACCTTGGAGCTTCTATTCGTCATCTCTCTGGGATGGGTAAAACCCATAAAATCCTATGTGTCGGTTATTTTTTGCTCTCCATATTCAAAGACTGCATAGAGGCCATTAAAAAATTCCCACCCTATAAAATATTTCAGAATAAATCACGTACCCACCTAAATCCACTCCATCCAATTATCAACATCATCCCCTTTTCTAAATGGGGTATTTATTTCATGAAATGTAAGAATACCTCAGTCGGGGGGCATGGTTATATTATCATCACAATTGATTATTTCACTAAATGGGATGAGGATATGCCTACATTTCTTAATGATGGATGAACTGCATCATTTTTTGAGTTTAACCACATCATTGCTAGATTTGGAATTCCACAAGCTATCATAATTTATCACGGATCCCATTTCCAAAATCATTTGATGAGTGAATTACGCACCAAGTTGGGTTTTCATCATGAAAATTGATGCAGGAGCATCATCAACAAAGCGCGTGTGGAGGACAGTTGGGCTCACTAGCGTGTATTTTGAAATATTTTTGAATTCCAAAGTTTTCTTATTAATGTAATATCTGGAAAAGATTTTGATTTATGAACATATTTAATGTTTGGAGGATGAGCCATCGCATAAGATTGATGAGGGAATGTATTTTTATTTAATGTTAAAGATTTCAGTATAGATCTGGAGCTCTCGCTCTTATTTGTATCACCCGAATATTTATTATAATAAATATTAAGTAGTTGAAAGATTTTATTTTGATAGGATAGCATACAAGAGTTGGAGGGAAAGAATCGAAGAGCCGCTATTGTATAAATCTTTGTATTGTTGTCGAAAGGAGGCTGTTGAATATATTGTATAGGTTGTCATTATAGAAAAGGTTGTTGGCTCTGTAGTTGTTGATGGGTTGTTGAATCTATTGTATAGGTTTCCATTGTAGAAAAGGTTGTTGGCTCTCTAGTTGTTGATGAGTTGTTGAATCTATTGTATATGTTGTAGAGTGATGAAGAACAATGTATGAACCCATGTATATGATTGTTGAATGAATATAATAGAGGAACATTGACCCAAATGTATTGTGTTGTTGTTAATATCTAGATGAATGAATGGTAGACTTTCTGCTTATTCGAAATTCTCTGTTATTTATTATTCTTGCGGTTTATGAACGCATTTACATGGTTGAATGTATGAGTTGTTGTGAATATTGAATAAGTTTCAATTATTTCTCTTCTATGAGCAAGTGCAAGGCAGGGATGATTTTAAGGATGAAAATTTATTTTAAAATGTAGAAACCTTGGTGAATCTTACAAATCATTCATATGCCAACTATAAAATGTTGGCAATATTTTTGTAAAAATATTCAAATTTCTAAGGATTTTATATAGTTTGTATAAAATTTTGGCAATTTTTAAGGTAAAATAATTTTATCCTATAGAATCTAGGAGAAACAATTTTAGAAAAAAGAATCGTTTTTTGGGAAAAACCCTGGAGAATTAGCCCATGAGTGAAATTTAGCCCCTAAAATCATACCTGGTACAAGGTGTGCATAGTGTCCGCAAGATGTGCATGACTGCGTTTGTTTTGACTTGAAGCTCAGAAGAGGTAGCGTGAAATTTATGTATGCAAAAAGTGCATAGGAATCCGCAAGAAGTGTGTGACTGAGTCTATTTTGACTTAGAAGTTCAGCTAGGATGAATTATGCTCAGAGTCATATTTTTCAGGAGGAACAATTGAGTGTAAAAGAAGTGTTGCAAGGGGTGCAAGGTCATCCTTCAGTGGTCAAGATTGAAGAAAGTTTGTCCACAAGGAGTGCATGAAAAAGTCTCAGAATCATAAACTCAATAGGAGTAGCATGAATTTATTCACAAAAATGTGGTTGGAGAAAAGTCGCAAAGTGGGCACAATCATCCACAAGGAAATTGAGTTGTGGAGGAGAACCTATCGCAAGGTCTGCACAGGTTGAAAATTTGAGTAAGTGTTTAAGAAATCATTCGAAGGAACAAAGAAAGTAAAGGAAAGACAAGATCATGAGGGAGAGTGACGAGAAATATTCAAAGGGAAGAATCCTGTAAGGTTTCCCAAAATCCACAAACATGATCCGTTCAAGAGGGAGGAGAGATTTTTCAAGACCATAACATATGGAATAATTATTCATAGGTTCTTCGTAAAGAATTTTTGACATTTCATGTTTCAGAAGTCTGGAGGTTTGTGTGTGAGGGGAATAGTAGTTTCACGGAGTTGCGAAGTAATCTTAACCATCGGCTGTGAAGAGGACACATGGAAATGGATTAGGAAATATGAAATTCGTAAGTCTAAAGGTTTCTGTGTGAGGTGAATAGGAGTTTCACGAAGTCGCAAAACCTGAAACATAGTTGGGTCGTCAAAATCCAGGGAGACATAGGGTAGAGATTCAGAAATTCGGAGGAGAGTGCTTCGAAAAGAATAGAATTTGGATATTGTGATATATATGAAGCCCAGAATCGTGAAGGGGATGGTCCGCGGGCATATATCGTGGTCACTTAGGAGTAAGAGACTAGCACGAGGCTAGTACTTGTGAATTTCGTGTTACCAAAAGCGTCGGAGAGTAGATTCAAGGGTAGTTTGACCCTGTGGGTAACAGTAAAGGGACCTACGCATTGTGGATTCGGGGTCTATTGAATTCTTGAAGATTCAATTTGGTTGAGGAGTTTGAAGATAGAAGATTGAGAGGTCATTGATCCCCAAGAGGGAAGGAGGGGGTCTGCATCAAGTGGTATCAGAGAGAGCACATAATTGATTTATGTAGAAGGAGGAGACAGAGAAATATAATGATATCATCGATTGGTATCAGATACATCATCACAAATTCCACCTAGAAGACATGCAGAGCCACCCGTAGAAAATAGAGCTATGAAAAGGGAGATGAGAGAACTGAGAGCAAGGATGGATTCCATGGAAATGGGACAAATAAGAGAACCTAATGCTGGAGATGTCAGCGATGTAGAGAATGAAGAAGTGGAAGTTGAATAAGATGAATAAGTGGAAGTTGCAGAAGAATCCTTACTAAAAGAGGTTGTTAAGTTTCAAGTTAGAGAAAAGATCTACATCCTGATGTATGAAGGTAATATAGACACTGAAGAATTGCTTAATTGGATATGAGAAATGGAAAATTATTTTGACTATGAAGATGTCAATGAGGAGAAGAAGGTGAAACATGTTGTCACTAGGTTAAAAGGACATGCATAAGTATGGTGGGATGAACTACAGGATGACAAGAGAAGAAAAGGAAAACAAAAGATTAAGAGTTGGGATAGAATGGTAGCTAAAATAAAGGCTAAATTCATACCCAAATATTACTAGATAAACCTGTTCAGGAGATTGAAGAACTGGATACAGAAGGGAATGACTATGAAGGAATACACAGAGGAGTTCTATAGACTAAACATCAGGGTTGGAAAAAAAGGGAGAGATGAAGAAAACATTTTTAGGTACATCAATGGCTTGAGATATGGAATTCAGGACGAAATCAGCATGGCGATAGTTATAACTGTGGAGGATTCTTCTCATATCGCTCTAAAAGTAGAGGAGAAGTTGGCTAGAAAACAGGGTCAGCGAGGCAGAGGACTAAGTCCAAACAGAGGAAAAGGAATCTCCCATGACAAGGGACAAAAGTCCAAACGCAAGATGGAAAAACCACATAGTCACTCTGAAAGTGGAGGAAGTTCTCTAGGGAGACAGTCCGATGGTAGGAATTTGTTTCCTTGAGGAAGAGGTAGAGGTAGAGGAGGAGAAGTAAGATTTTATGGTTGTGGAAAAACATGACACGTGTCTTTGGAATTCCCTGAGAGAAAGAAAGAAGGAGGCAAAGCTCACATTTCAAAATCGCAAAACAGAAATGTTGAGGTAGAAGGTGCAGAAGATGGAAAATCCTTGATGATGAAGAAGGTTCTATTGAAGCAAGAGTTAGAGATTGAAAATCCAGTGCAGAGGAACAGTTTCTGCAGAACATATTGCAAGACTAAGGATAGAGTTTGCACTGTAATAATTGATAGTGGGAGCACTGACAACTTAGTATCCAAAGAGATGGTGGAGAAATTGGAACTGGAGATGACTTCACATCTGATGTCGTACAAAGTCTAATGATTGCAGAAAAGTCACCAAGTAACAATAACTAAAAAATTCCTTGTTGAATTTAAAATGGGTGGACAAAGAGATGAGATTCTCTGTGATGTGATTCCCATCGATGTATGTCATGTTTTGATGGGAATACCATGGTAATATGATAGGAATGTGATCCATGATGGGAGAATAAATACTTACACCTTGGAGAATAATGGTAGGACACACATGTTGTTTCCAATTGAAGAGACGAAAGTGAAGAATGAAGAAAACATGAGCATACGTATCATGAGGGGGAAGGAACTCTTGATTGCAGTTAAGAAGGAACAAGAGATGCAATTTTTTGTAGTGAGGAAGCCGAAAGTTATCCTTACAAGTAGTTTTGTGGAAGATTTACCTGAGGAAATTCAAGAAATGTTATAGAATTTTGTTGACATAGTAGTGGATGAGTTTCCATTCTCATTTCCACCTATCATATGTATCAACCATCACATTTATTTGATACTAGGAGCAAGCCTTCTGAACAAATAAGAATACAGATTGACACCTCAAGAGAATGAGGTCCTAAAAAGACAGTTCTAGTATATGTTAGACAAAGGATTAGTTAGAGAAAGCTTGAGTCTGTGTGCAATGCCAATTGTATTGATTCTGAAGAAGGATGGAGGGTGTATAATGTGTATAGACTCAAGGGTCGTAAGCAATATCACCACCAGGTACATATTTCCATTGCCAAGGATGGATGACTTGATGGATTGTTTAAGTGGAGTGAACTATTTTTCAAAGATAGATTTGAAAAGTGGATATCACCAGATAAGGATGAGAGAAGGTGATGAGTGGAAAACAAAATTCAAGACAAATGGGGGATTGTATGAAGGGATTGTTATGTCGTTTGGCTTAACAAATGCCCCGAGTACTTTTATGAGACTGATGAATGAAGTGTTAAAATATTTCATTCGCAAGTTTGTGATTGTATATCTGAATGATATACTGGTCTTTAGCAAGACTAAAGAAGAACATTTGAGACATTTAACATTGTTGATGACGAGGTTGTAGTAAGAGAAGTTGTTGGTTAATTTGAAAAAGTCCTCTTTCATGAAGAAAAAACTCGTATATTTGGGTTTTGTGATTTCTTCAAATGAATTGAAGATGGATCCCGAAAAGGTGAAAGCAATCAGAGAATGACCATCACCAAGGAATATCCTTGAGGTGAGAAGCTTCCATGGATTACCAAGTTTCTATCGAAAGTTCATTAGAAATTTTAGCGGGATTAGTGCTGAAATGATGGATATAGTGAAGAAAATACGCAAGTGTTTCAAATGGACATAAGAGGCTGAGAAGAGATTCATTATATTGAAGGAGAAAATAATAGAACAATTGTTTCTGGTTTTACCAGATTTCGGAAAGACATTTTAAGTGAGATGTGACGTGAGTGGAGTTGCAATTGGAGTGGTCTTGAGCCAATATAATAGACCTGTTGCATATTTTAGCGAGAAGTTGAATGATACTAATATGAGGTACTCCACATACGATAAAGAGTTTTATGCCATAATTCAATCTTTGAAGAAATGGAGGCACTATCTTGTACCAAAGGATTTTGTTTTGTATAGCGATAATCAAGCTTTGCAATTCATAACCATACAAGGAAAATTAAACCAGATACACACCAAGTGGATAGAATTTATGAAAAAAATCACTTTATTATAAAACATATTTTTGGTAATACTAACAAGGTTGTTGATGCATTGAGCAGGAGAAGTTTGATTCTACAGGAATTTCAAGTCAAAACCTTGGGGTTTGAACACCTTAAGGAAATGTATCGTGATGATCCAGATTTTAGAGGAGCATATGAAGCATGCACAAATAATTTTCTCAGAGACAAGAGCCAATGGGTCAAATATTTGATCCAATATGGATTTTTGTTCAAAGGTTTCTAGCTGTGCATACCAAAATGCTCGATGAGGGAAAACCTGTTGAAGGAGAAACATAACATAGGTCTAGTCGGACATTCCAACCATGACAAAACGTTCACATAGTTGAATGGTTAGAATTATTGGCCAGGTATGAGGGAAGAAGTAAATAGGTTTGTGAACAGATCTAAGATTTGTCAGTATGCAAAGGGGAAGAAATAAAACACTAGGTTGCATCAACCATTTCCTATTCCAGAGAGGCCTTGGGATGCAATAAGCATGGATTTCGTGTTGGGATTTCCAAGAATCAAATAGGAAGTGATTCCATATTTGTGATAGTTGACATATTTTTGAAGATGGAACACTTTATCCCATTCCAGAAGACCAGCGATGCAACGCACATTGCAAATTGTTTTTTCAAATAGGTTGTGAGAATCCATGGATTTCCCTGGAGTATTGTTTTAGAAAGGCATAACAAATTTGTTGGGCATTTCTTGAGAACATTATGGAAGAAGCTAGGGACAAAATTATCCTTTAGTTATTCATATCAACCTCAAACAGATGTACAAAAAAAAGTGTTGAATCAAAGTTTAGGATATTTTTTGAGGAGTTTGTTCACTGAACATCATAGCCAGTGCGATATGATTCTAGCACAAGCGGAGTTTGCATACAATGCCTCAGTGAAAAGAAGCACTAAATGTAACATACCTCAAATTTACACAATAAAAAAAAAGTTTTTTTATCTGTTTCCTATCTAAGTTTCCTAGTGGGAGGCAAGATACTAGTCATACAACTCTGATGTCAATTCGGTCACACAGAAATGCACTATAAGAAAAGGAACTTGTTATAAGATTTTATTATATTATTCTCACTAACATTTCAGGTCCTAAACATACCACAAGAGGTCTCGACATCATATCTCACTTAAACCATGAGTAGGAGATTGTATCAAGACAATACAAATCCCCTTCATTCTTGTTCTTTATCCTATGTACATAGGACTTGTAAACGATCGAGGAAAAAATTATATTAGAGTTTGTTCTATCATAAAGTTTGTATATGCACCAAATCTAAGGGTCAATTTTAAACCCTAGGGAGTCTTAACTCGCTTTCTATTGATAAAGTTATGGGTAAAATTTCCCACCAGGCAGTTATCATGACTCTTAAGTCACAATCAATTTTTGGTCCCTGAACTGGTGGTTGCTCATGGCGAGTTAGTTAGTCCATGAAAACAATGAGAGAATTCCAACTTGGATAGCACTTCTGATTCAATCAATGAAAGGGTATGAAAAGTTCCCTCGAATTAAGACACAGTGTCAAATCACATCACCCTCTTAAATCAGAAGAGATGGTTCTCTTTCACCATAGTTAAATCTCTCCATATTCATTAATGGTCGTCCTATGATTTTTATTGAACTTGTCTTGCTTCATAACCAAGGTACCATACTAACCGTGTCCTCGTCACATGGCTACTTGTCCTTTGTACTTCCTACATTTATTTCCAAGGCAGAAAGGGCATCGCCTGGGGTTTAGGGAGGCTCACAGTTTTATCACTTTCTGCGTTTTCTCCTCCTACAAAGGGTTTCATGTGTTGCACTGCTCTTCTTGAAGCCGAGTTTGTAAATCATGGTAGAAAATGCCCCTCAGTTTCTGTATATCACACTTTCTTACCAAGGGTGCACTCCAAGTGGAAAGGGTGGATGCGCCATGGCTATAGCCGATGGCATGTCCGAGGAACGATGGTAAGTACTTCCTTAAAACCCAACCCTGATAGGTTAAGTAAGTTGGCATACTTTGGAAACATTTAAGGCAGGGTTATCTTCTAATAACCATCTTCATTTTTCTTTCAGTCTGGTTATGTTCTTCTCTATGGTAACTTTTCATTTAGGAAATATTGTTTAATTCTTAGGTCTTTCTTTATCTTCCTATAGCCGGTTTCGGAGAAGTATGCTATCCCCATGAGTGTTTCACTGAAGAAAAAAAAAATCCCTCGATTTGATTGATGAAATACTAAGAGCCTTGGACTGGATAGAGTTGTTCTTTTCCATGTCTAACATTTGATTTTCTCCTCTGTTATTCCTACAATCATTTTATTGGAAGTATTAAGACCTAAGGAGATTTACCGAAGTTCCTGTATATTGGGTGGAAAGAGAATAGTTCTCCTTACCGAGGTGTGACGACTCTGTTTGAACTTAAAGATTCGCTACAATATTTTGTTTTGAAAGAGTTTTGTTTCCGCTTACAGTATGTTTATATAGGTTAGGTTATTTTTAATGTTGATATGTTTTAGTGACAAAGAAAGATTTAAGGGGTCGTTATTGGCATTAAAGGTGGGCCTTGTTTATGCGAGGACCCATCAGAGGCTTACTACACCTTTCCCCTTCAGTCGGACAATTATCCAGAGTATAAGCGGTAAACGAGGTTTCGGGTTCGTGTAACAAAGATGAGTATTTACTATTGTCGTTTACCCTATCTCTTTTGTAAATTTTCCTTTTGTTACCTGTTATTCGTATGAGTAAATTTCAGGGTTTTGTTTCTTGGCAGGTAGCACTCATTCAGTATCGGCCTCAGATTCCACCCAAGTCTCCGACGAAAGGTATTCGGGTTTCAAAACATTCTTCTTACTAGGGCTAATTCCACAAGTTCTGTAAAAGATTAAGGGAATTTGAGCCCTACTTCTAGTTCTGTATAGAAATAGTTTATTTAACTTGTCGAATGAAAAAGAGGTTGTCACAGGAATTTCTGGGATCATTCAACCATCTTTGTAAAATGTTATTCGGTAACTTGATAATCAAACTGGTCTACTGTGTAGTTTGTTTCCTTGTTTATTTGTTAAAGGACATACCTGGTCGTTGTTATTTGAAGTGTCGATTTCAATACAGTGAACTGAATTTTTGATTTCAATTTCTGTATTTGTTCTGTCTATCTATATAATTCGACTATGTCCCGTACCAATTATCTAAAATTTGCTACCGAAAGGAAGAAACCCTCCCAAGATTAAATGATGTGGTCGTTAATACTATCTGGTTTATTGCATTCGGGTTTGAAATGCTTGAGATTCATACTTATTTTATAACAATGGTTGTCCACCTGTCAGAGTTCCTTTATCATATTCATAAAGCAGGGATTACTAATGTGCATACAATCACTTGTGCGTATTAGCATCTATAGGTACTAGATTCCATATTTATTATCGTACTTTGTCAATTGAAAGGTTGTGCGTATCTTAATTCATATATATACATGACACATATTGATTTTAGGTATATCATGGATGAGTCCTGAATTGGAGTAACTTGTCTTCACTAAGGGAAGATGGTGTTCTAATTTTCTTTATAAATCTGAACTTGTAAAATGTAGAAATTATCTATTCCGTATACATATATAATCTAGTTTCAAAACTGTCCATACTTAGACGACATGCGACAAAACCTTCAATGTATGGAGATGTCTCTGTTATAATTGAAAGAAAGAAAAACAATCCAATCTTAGAAGAAATTACTCTAGAATTTAGTCATAGAATCCATTCGAAATGATTTAGTACGATAATGAAATTTTTCCTAACTCTCGTACAAATTTTAGTTGAAATACTTATTCATGGATCTATTATAATTGTTCTATCGGAAGTTTGAATCGACCCATCCACACTATCAAACAGTTTTATTCTCACCTAGGTTATAGGACATACCTACAGGTGTTAATGTTTTCGCTAATTCTGTAGCTAATTCATTCTTCTAATATATAAATAATTCAAATTTGATACATCAAAAAATACATTCAACCAATATACAATTTATTTATACATTGGCATCGATGAATTCTCTACCTCTGTAACTAATCCATTCTACAGATATGTAAATAATTTGAATCAAAATACATTACAACAAATATACAACAATTTATACAGGTGTTAATGATTTCGCTACTTCTATAACTAAATTCGTTCAACATATATGAAATAATTCGAATTCGATACAACAAATACATTACAACAAACATATGATTATTCATTCATGCAAGGAGAGGCTACATATCTAAACCAGTGTGCGGAAAAACAAAGGGAACAACCACAGTCCTCCCAACCGTAGAACCGAGAAGCCAAAATCACTTGCACGGTTCACCCCCTAGCCTGACCATGAGTCTGTGAGGGAAAACTTGGAACAAAACTCCTCCTCAACAATGTATTTTAGTTCCAGCAGGTTTCCCTTGCCTTGCACTCAATCAATAGTGTTCATAACAACAAGAAAACCAGTAGTCTCTACTTCCCAACATACTTTGCAGCGTCATGCCTCCTCACATATGCTATTTATCAATTTGCCTAGGTCTTTTCCTTCCCTTGGGAATTTTCGCAGCTTTCTAAATCCCTGATTTTTAGGGACTGCCAATGGCCAAATAACTGATTTTCCACTTGTAACAACTAGCCTAGACGTAGTTCCAACATGTTCCCCACTCATGGAGTCATGGTCAACTAATTTTTAACATAGTTGTTCCATTTGTCCTCCTGCAATCAATATAAAATATTATGTTTTTACACAAGTGTCTTAGTCAAATAGTTAGTTGAGTCAAATCAGATCTTTGCCCAAGAGTCATAATAATTAATTACAATATCAAATTTGAAATTCGGAATTGCCATAAATTCCAAATTCAAATTTACTAAAAACAAAAATGAATTTCCAGCAAACTTAAATTTCTAAATATTTTATTTTTTTGGGACGTCACATCCTTTCCTCCTTCAGTAAAACACTGTCCTCAGTGTTCGTTCCTTTCCTAGAGAAGGATTGGATGATATTTCCGCAAATATCCCTCCAACTCCCAAGTGGTCTCCTCAGGACTAAAGTGCTTCCATTGCACCTTTACCTGAGCGATGGCTCTGTTCCGAAGCGCTATTTCTCTCCGGTCCAAAATGCACAGGGTTTCCACCTGGAACTCGTCTTCGGGTTCCACCTGCACCAAGTTCCAATCAATCATATGAGTAGGATCATGAATATACTTTTTCAACAAAGAAATATGAAATACATTATGAATTCTCAGATTAGTTGGAAGTGCAATATGATATGCTACGGGTCCAATTCGAGCTAGTATCTTGAAGGGTCCACAAAACCTGGGTGCTAGCTTCACATAGTTCCCTAAATTTAACAAGATTTTTTGGGCTTTGAACTTTAAGTAAACATGGTTTCCCACTTGAAATTCCAAGTGTCTTCTTTTCTAATCTGCATAGCTGTTATGTCTGTCCTGTGCTTCTTTCAAATTTTGTTGTACCTTCCTTACCGTGTTTTCCATTTCTTGGAGCATATCTGGTCCCACCATGAGTCTATCATCCAGGTTATCCCAGATAATTGGAGTCGTACACTTTCTGCTATACAGTATTTTGAAAAGGCTCAATTTAGCTGAAGTTTTATATCCATTGTTATATGCAAATTCTACCAAGTGTAGATAGTCTTCCCACTTGTTTGGTTTTGTTCTTATGTACATGTGGATCCTATCCTCTATGATTTGGTTTGTCCTTTCGGTCTGCCCATCCGTTTGTGGATGATAACTCATACTAAAATTCAAGTTAGTATTTAGCCCTACAAACAATTCCTTCCAAAAAGAGGATGTGAATTTTATGTCTCTATCTGAAATCATTATTTTAGGAATACCATGTAGTCTAAAAATTTCCTTCATGAATATATCAGTAATGTTTATAGCTTTAAAGGTAGACTTTACAGGAACAATGTGTGCAAACTTACTGAGTTTATCGATTACAACCATAAAAGTCATTTTGTTTCTGATTTTTAGGAAAAACTGTTATAAAGTCCAGCAAAATGGTCTCCCACTTCCATTCTGGTACTGGTAATGGCTGTAATAGGCTGTCTCGATGCTGGTGCTCAGCCTTAACCTACTGACAATCTTGGAACCTAGCCTAGTATTATGTTGTTTTGCCCTTCATATTAGGCCAATAAAATAGTTTTCTAAGTGTTGTTATCGTTTTCTGGTAACCTCGATGGCTAGAATACGGTTTCTTATGCACTTCATCCAAGACTGTTAATTTTAACTCTACAGAATTTGGTAAGTAAAGCTTGTTTTTAAATCATAGTAGTCCCTTCTTGTCGATACTTAGATCCAGTTTATCTGAGTTTGTGGTATTCTTATGTAATTATGCCATTACCTTAGTGTAATTTCCGTCGTTAATACCTTTTGTCCCTATTCTTTGTTCCAGATCACTTTTTTCCCTACTGATATTTATCTCAAATAACCCATGGACTCTTCTTCTTAAAGAATATGCTACTTTATTTTCCTTACCCTTAATATGTCTGACCTCAAAGTCGAATTCGCTCAAGAAGGCTAGCCACCTTGCTTGTCTTGCATTAAGATCTAGTTGGTTAAAAAAATATTTCACCCCGCTATTATCTGTTAATAGTAGGAATTTTCTGCCCATTATGTAGTGTTGCCACATTTTTAAAGCGTGTATTACTGCTGCCAATTCTAAGTCATGAGTGACATAATTTCGCTCGTGTTCTTTTAATTTCCGGGACTCATAACAAATAACGTGCCCTTCTAGAGTTAGGACACCACCTAGTCCTTCTTTACTTGCATCCACACATATGGTGAAGTCTTTATCGGGGTCTGCTACCTTCATTATGGGCACAATTGTCAATAATCCCTTCAGTTTGTTAAAAATTTCTTGACACTTCTCTGACCAGTTAAACTTGGTTGCTTTCTTTTCTAATGATGTGATAGGGTAGGCTATCTTGGAAAACCCTTCTATAAACCTACGGTAATATCCGGTGATTCCCATGAATGACCGTATAACCGCTACATCTTTAGGCACCGACCATTCCATAATGGATTTTGTCTTTTCTAGGTCTACGAAAATGCCTTCTGCTAAAATTGCATGTCCTAGATATTGTATTTATTTTCGATAGAAGTCACACTTGTCAAATTTGGTGTACAGTTTTTGTTTCCTCAATGTTTGTAGAACTATTCTTAAGTGTTCATCATGTTCCTCTTCTATTTTTGAATAGACCAAAATATCGTCGATAAATACTACCACGAACCTGTCTAAGTACTGACTGAAAATACTGTTCATTAGACACATAAACGTGGCTGGTGCATTAGTGAGTCCGAAAGGTATGACTACGAACTCGTAGTTTCCATATCTCATTTGAAAAGTTGTTTTGTTTATGTCCTCATCTTTTATCCTAACTTGATGATAACCAGATCGTAAATCCAATTTTGAAAATATCTTGGCCCCACCTACTTGATCGAACAGATCATTTATCCTTGGTAACGGGAATTTGTTCTTAATGGTCATTTTTTCCAGTTATCTATAATCGATACATAGTCTTAGAGTACCATCTTTCTTTTTCACAAAGAGGACTGGTGCCCCCAGGGAAAAACGCTCGGTCTGATATACTCTTTGTCCAACAAATCCTGTAATTGTATTTTTAATTCTATTAGTTCTGGTAGACTCATTCGGTAAGGTGATTTTGAGATAGGGGATGAACCAGGTAGTAGGTCTATGGATAAGTCTATTTCCCTTCTAGGAGGTATTTATGGTATGTCATCCACAAACATGTCTCTAAATTCACGTAGGACAACAAAGTTTTCTAACTTTGGCTTATCTTTTTTTTCTAACAGATTTATTGCTTGAATGGCATACACTTGACATCCCTTTCTAATACATTTCTTGAGTTGCATCACTGAAACTTGTTTGACTGATACAGGTTTTTGTATGCCTTGGGCTATTCTAATAGTAACAAAATCATCTTTATAGCTAAGTATCTTTGTATAACAGACTAGTATTTCTTTGTGTTATTCCAACCAATCCATCCCGATAATCATATCGTAAGATCCTAGTGGTAGGATATTCAAATTTGGTCTTATATTTGGCCATCTAAGCTGAACGCAAAATTCAAAACAAAGTCAACTACTTTCCTTTTAGTACCAGTCGTTAATTGTACAAGCCATTATTTTGTGTGCTTCAATTTCTTAAGTTTGTTTGACTCTACCACATTAGGTGAAATATAACTTAACGTAGCTCCAGGGTCAATTAAAAAAGAAATGTGAGTGTCATTGATTCTACCTTCGATTTCTACCACCGAGGACTAGTAGTCAGCTTGTTAAACATCTATGGCTTCATTTATCCGATGTAGGTTTCTGCCCACGTCTCCCACCATCCAGGCTTCCTGCAAATTATGAACAACAGTTATGTTTGTGGAAATCAAACGTGGACAGTTCCTCCTAAGATGAGGCTCTCCACATTCCCAACACTTTAATGGCTCGCGGGATCTGTCCCCAAACTTCATCATTCCCACGTTTATCGGTTTACCATTTCCTTACGTATTTGGATGATTGGGGTGAAAATCCTTTCTTGGAAAACCTTTTGTTGTATTCCGATAAGGAGTTGTCTGGTACCCCTTCTTCTATTGGTTCATTTGATCTTGTTTCTTATCCTTATATGCTTTGGGAAACTCTACCCGCTATTTATATTGATCGTAGCACATTCATGCTTTCCTGAATACTTCACTCAAGGATTTGGGGTTGTCAAACTCAATTTTGTCCTTGTAGGACAATGGTAGAAAGCTTAGAAATCACTGGATTTTTACCTTATCCTCCCATATGTATGGTACAAACCTTAGTAGTTCCAGAAATTTGTTTATAAGGTCCTCCATTGTCATCTCTCCAAGTCATAAATCGTAAAATTCTTTTGTCTTCCTTTCATAATAGCTTTCAGAAAGGTGTTGTTTCTTGAAATACTTTTTAAAGTCAGACCATTCCAACTGTTTCTCCTTTAGGTCCTTGGCCAATTTTAGGTTCTGCCACCAAATGTTGGACTTCCCTTTCAGATTGTAGATGGCCATTCTATCCTTCATGTTGCTGGAATAGTTGTAGATATGGAAGTATTTTTTGTTTTCCAACAACCATGCCTCAGCTTCTTCTCTCATCCTGGATTCTCCATCAAAGGTAGTTGGTTTAATCTTTTTAAATTCTCCTTCAAGGTGGTCTACTTGTTTTCTTTTTCTCTCTAATTTAGTTTTGTCTTTAGCTGAAGGTGTTCCTTCAAACGAACTATCTCCTTTTTCTGTTTCCGGCCCAAAGTTCTTGGAGGCCCTTTTACTAACCTCTTCCTCGGGGTTATCGTCCTTTGGGATTTTCTTGGTCACTATATTGCACAACAGGACTTCATTTATCTCTTGTTGTTCCTGTTGTTCTTTCTTCAATTTTTCATTGTCATCTTTGAAAATTTGTAGTTCAACAATAAGATTCCTCATTGTTTCCAACACTTCCATGGGTGAGCTTCTGTCACTGTTCTGTCTTGGATCTCCAAGGGGTCTTTCCTACAGATTTTCTTCCATCTTAATTTTTGCATCTTTCTGAGCTTCCATAATTAGCGCAAAACAAAAATGGCATTCTGCTTGTAACCATAAGATTTTTATTACTTTTACATAAATCAAAATATATATACTAAGCATCTAATGTGGCCTTGTTCAGGTCCAGTGTTATAAACTTATTTCTCTGATACCATATGTAACATACCTCAAATTTACACAATAAAAAAAAAACTTTTGTTATCTGTTTCCTATCTAAGTTTCCCAGTGGGAGGCAAGATACTAGTCGTACAACTCTGATGTCAATTTGGTCACACAGAAATGCACTATAAGAAAAGGAACTTGTTATAAGATTTTATTATATGATTCTCACTAACATTTCAGGTCCTAAACATACCACAAGAGGTCTCGACATCATATCTCACTTAAACCACGAGTAGGAGATTGTATCAAGACAATAAAAATCCCCTTCATTCTTGTTCTTTATCCTATGTACATAGGACTTGTAAAAGATCGAGGAAAAATTTATATTAGAGTTTGTTCTATCATAAAGTTTGTCTATGCACCAAATCTAAGGGTCAGTTTTAAACCCTAGGGAGTCTTAACTCACTTTCTATTGATAAAGTTATGGGTAAACTTTCCCACCAGGAAGTTATCATGACTGTTAAGTCACAATCAATTTGTGGTCCTTGAACTGGTGGTTGCTCGTGGCCAGTTAGTTAGTCGATGAAAACAATGGGAGAATGCCAACTTGGATAGCACTTCTTATTCAATCAATGAAAGGGTATGAAAAATTCCCTCAAATTAAGACAGTGTCAAATCGCATCACCCTCTTAAAGTGGAAGAGATGGTTCTTTGTCACCATAGTTAAATCTCTGCATATTCATTAATGTTCATCCTATGATCTTTATTGAATTTATTTGGCTTCATAACCGAGGTACCATACCAAGCATGTCCTTGTCACATGGATAATTGTCCGCTGTACTTCCTACATTTATTTCCAAGGTGGAAAGGGCGTCACCTAGGGTTTAGGGAGGCTCACAGTTTTATCACTTTTTGTGTTTTTTCCTCCTACGAAGGATTTCCTGTGTTGCACTGCTCTTCTTGAAGCCGATTTTGTAAATCATGGTAGAAAATTCCCCTGGGGTTCTGTATATCACACTTTCTTACCAAGGGCACACTCCAAGTGGAAAGGGAAGATGCGCCATGGATATGGACGACAGCGTGTCCGGGGAATGATGGTAAGTACTTCCTTAAAACCCAACCCTGATAGGTTATGTGAGTTGGCATACTTTGGAAACATTTAAGGTAGGGTTGTCTTCGGATAAGCGTCATCATTTTTCTTTCAGTCTAGTTATGTTATTCTCTGTGGTAACTTTTCGTTTAGGAAAGATTGTTTAATTCTAAGGTCTTTCTTTATCTTCCTATAGCTGGTTTCAAAGAAGTATGCTATCCCTATGAGTGTTTCATCGAAGAAAAAAAATCCCTTGATTTGATTGATGAAATACTAAGAGCCTTGGACTGGATAGAGTCATTCTTTTCCATGTCTAGCATTTGATTTTCTCCTATGTTATTACTACGGTCGTTTTACTGGAAGTATTAAGACCTTAGGATATTTACCAAAGTTCCTGTCTCCGTGGTGGAAAGTGAGTAGTTCTCCTTACCGAGGTGTCATGACTCTGTTTGAACTTATAGATTCGCTACAACATTTTATTTTGAAAGATTTTTGTTTCTTCTTATAGTATGTTTATATAGGTTAGGTTATTTTTACTGTTGATATATTTTACTAAAAAAGAAAGATGCAAGGGGTCATTATTGGCACTAATGGTGGGCCTTGTTTATGCAAGGACCCATCAAAGGCTTACTGCACCTTTCCCCTCCACTCAGAAAGTCATCCAGAGTATAATCTGTAAACGAGGTTTCATGTTCGTGTACCAAAGATGAGTATTTACTGTTGTCGTTTACCCTATCTCTTTTGTAATTTTTCCTTTTGTTACATGCTATTCATATGAGGACTAAATTTCATAGTTTTGTTTCTTGGTAGGTAGATCTCATTCTGTATCGGCCTTGGATTCCACCTAAGTCTTCGATGAAAGGTATTCATGTTCCAAATTTTTTTTCTTACTCCCTCTAATTCCACAGGTTCTGCAAAAGCTTAAGAGAATTTGTTCCCTATTTTTGGTTATGTATAGAAATAGTTTATCTAACTTGTGGAATGAAAACAAGGTTGTCACAGGAATGTTTGGGGTCATTTGGCCATCTCTGTAAAATGTTATTCGGTAACTTTATAATCGAATTGGTCTACTGTGTAGTTTGTTTCCTTGTTTATTTGTTAAAAGACATACCTGGTCATTGATATTTTAAGTGTCGATTTCAATACAGTGACCCAAATGTTTGATTTCAATCTCTGTACTTGTTCCGTCTATCTATATAATTTGACTATGTCCCGTACCAATTATCTAAAATTTTCTACCGAAAGGAAGAAACCCTCCCAAGATTAAATGATGTGGTCGTTAATACTATCTGGTTTATTGCATTCAGTTCATAATACAACGGTGCATCATTTGTTTGTTTGGTTTGAAACGTTCGAGATTCATACTTATTTTATAATGATGATTTTCCACCTATCAGAGTTCCTTTATCATATTAAGAAACCAGGGATTACTAATGTGCATACGATCACTTGTGCGTATTAGCTCCTATAGGTACTAGATTCCATATTTATTATTGTACTTTGTCAATTGAAAGGGTGTGTGTATCTCAATTCATATATATACATGATACATATTGATTTTAGGTCTATCATGGGTGAGTCCTGAATTGTAGTAACTCATCTTCACTAAGGGAGGATGGTGTTCCAATTTCCTTTATAAATCTGAGCTTGTAAAATGTAGAAATTATCTATTTTGTATACATATATAATCTAGTTTCAAAACGGTCCATACTTAGATGATATGCGCCAAAATTTTGATGTATGGAGATGTCTCTCTTATAACCAAAAGAAAGAAAAACAATCCAATATTAGAAGAAATTACTCCAGAATTTAGTCACAGAATCCATTTGAAATGATTTAGTAAGATAATCAAATTATTCCTAACTCTCGTATAGATTTTAATCGAAAGACGTATTCAGGGATCTATTATAATTGTACTGTCGGAAGTTTGACTCCACCCATTCGCACGATCAAACAATTTTATTCTCACCTAGGTTATAGGACATACCTACAGGTGTTAATGTTTTCGCTACTTCTGTAGCTAATTAATTCTCCTGATATATAAATAATTCAAATTTGATACAGCAAAAAATACATTCAACCAATATACAATTTATTTATACAGTGGCATCAATGAATTCACTACCTCTGTAAATAATATGTTCTACAGATATGTAAATAATTCAAATCAAAATACATTACATCAAATATACAACCAGTTATAGGCGTTAATGATTTCGCTACTTCTGTAACTAAATTCATTCAATAGATATGAAATAATTCGAATTCGATACAACAAATACATTATAGCAAACATACGATTATTCATTCATGCAAGGAGAGGCTACATATATCAACCATTGTGTGGAAATACAAAGGGAACAAGCACATTCCTCCCAACCGTAGAAGTGAGAAGCCAAAATCGCTTGCAGGGTTCACCCCCTAGCCTGACCATGAGTCCATGAGGGAAAACTTGAAATAAAACTCCTCCTTAACAATTTCATTCAGTTCCAACAAGTTTCCCTTGCCTCACACTCAATCAATAGTGTTCATAACAGTAGGAAAACCATTAGTCTCTACTTCCCATCATACTTGGCAGCGTCCTTCCTTCTCACATATGTTATTTATCAATTTGCCTAGGTCTTTTCCTTCCCTTGGGAATTTTCGCAGCTTTCTAAATCCCTGATTTTCAGGGGCTGTCAATGGCCAAATCACTGATTTTCCACTTGTAACAAATAGCCTAGAGGTAGTTCCAACATGTTTCCCACTCATGGAGTCATGGTCAACTAATTTTTAACATGGTTGTTCCATTTGTCCTTTTCCAATCAATATAAAATATTATGTTTTTACACAAGTGTCATAGTCAAATAGTTAGTTGAGTCAAATCAGATCTTTGCCCAACAGTCATAATAATTAATTACAATATCAAATTCAAAATTCGTAATTTCCATAAATGGAAAACATTTTCCAAATTTAAATTTACTAAAAACATAAATGAATTTCCAGCAAACTTAAATTTCTAAATATTTTATTTTTTTAGGACGTCACACTAAAAGGATTCTATTTCAAATAGTGTATGGAATGAATCCAAGGGTAGTATAAGAGTTAAGAGACCTGGATTAGAACAAATTTAGGAGCGCTGGAGCCGAAGACTTCACTGCAGAAATGAAAAATCTCCATGATCAGAATAGGATCTAGTGGAAAAAATACATGCCTGTAGCAGAGAAGTAGCAGATGGATAATATCATGGATCGATGGATTGGAAAGAATACCTGAAGGAAAATGTATTTTGAGTATTTATTAAAGTGGAAAGGACACCCAATAGAAGATTCCAATTGGGTCAGTGAAGAAGACATCCAGAATCATTGAAGGTCAGTGCAGGAGCTCATGGACAGGAGTCCATGATTTTTTCAGCCAAAGAAGTATGATGCAAGAGCATTGCGAACAAAGCATGTGTGGAGGATAGCTGGGTGCACTAGCACATATTTTGAAATATTTTTGAATTCCAAAGTTGGAATATTACTGTAATATCTCAAAAATATTTTGATTTATGAACATATTTAATGTTTTGAGGTTGAGGCGTTGCATAAGATCGATGACAAAACGTAGTTTTCTTTAATTTTAAAGATTGGAGTACATATTTGTAGCTCTCGCTCTTATCTATCTGACTCGAATATTTATTGTAATAAATATTAAGTAGTTGAAAGATTTTATTTTGATAGGATAGCCTAGAGTATTTGGAGGGAAACCCTTGAAGAGCCCCTCTTGTATAAAGATTTTTATTGTTGCCGAAAGGAGGTTGTTGAATCTACTGTATAGGTTTCCATTGTATAAAAAGTTGTTGGCTCTCTAGTTGTTGATGGACTGAATCTATTGTATAGGTTTCCATTGTAGAAAAGGTCGTCGGCTCTTTAGTTGTTGATGAGATAATGAACCTAATGTATATTCTCTAGAGTGTTGAAGAATAGTGTATAAACCCATGTATATGCCTTTCAGATGAATATAATAGAGGAGCATTGACCCAAATGTATGGTGGTCTTGTGTCTATCTACATGAGTGAATGGTAGAATTTATGCTTATTCAAAATTATCTTTTATTTATTGTTCTGGCGGTTTATAAATGCATTTACATGGTTGAATGTATGAGTCACTGTATAGATTGAATAAGCTTCAATTTTTTCTCTTCTATGAGCGAGTGCAAGGTGTGCATAGTGTCCACAAGATGTGCATGACCACATTTGTTTTTACTTAAATATCAGAAGAGGTAGCATGAAACTTATGTATCCAAAGAGTGTATAGGCATCCATAAGGAGTGTGTGACCGAGTCTCTTTTGACTCAGAAGTTCAGCTGGGATAGGTGAATTTGGCATGTAGGAGGAATTGCGATCAGAGTTATATTGTTCCGTAGTAACAATCGAGTGTAAAAGAATTGTTTCAAGGAGTGCAAGGTCATCCTTAAGTGGTCAAGATTGAAGGAAGTTTGTCCATAATGAGTGTGTGATAGAGTATCAGACTCGTAAGATCAACATGAGTAGTGTGACTTTAGTCAGAGAGAATTTGTTGGAGAATAGTAGCAAAGTGTTCACAATCATTCACAATGAAATTGAGTTGTGGAGGAGAACTTATTGCAAGGCATGCACAGGATGAAAATTCGACTGAGTGTCAAAGAAAGAATTCACAGGAACAAAGAAATTAGAGGAAAGACAATCTTAGGAGGGAGAGTGGCGAGAAATATTCAAAAGAAAGAATCCTTTAAGGTTTCCCAAAATCCATGAACCAGCTCCATTCAAGATGGAGGTGAGATTGTTCCAGACCATTAGATATGGGATAATAATGCAGAGGTTGGCTATAAAGTGTTTTGGTACTTCTTGGTTCAAAAGTCAGGAGGTTTGTGTGTGAGGGGAATAGGAGTTTCATGGAGTCACGAAGTAATCTCAATCGTCGACTGCGAAGAGGACACATGACAGCAGATTAGGAAATCCATAAGTTAGAAGTCCAAAGGTTTGTGTGTGAGGTGACCAGGAGTTCCACGAAGTCATGAAACCTAAAACATAGTTGGGTCGTCAAAATCCAACATGACAGATGACAGAGAGCCGGAAATTCGAAGGACAGTGCTTCGAAAAGAATTGAAGTCAGATATCGTGATATCTTTGAAGCCTGAAATCGTGAAGGGGTTGGTCCACGGTCATAGATTTTGGTCACTTAGGAAGAAGAGACCAGCAAGGGGCTATTACTCGTGAACTTGCTGTTACTAAGAGCATCGGAGAGGAGAGTCATGGGTATTTTGAACCTGTGGGAAACATTAAAGGTACCTATGCATTGACAATTCAGATTCTATTGAAGGCCCGAAGACTCAACTTAGCTTAGGAGTTTGAAGATATAATACAGAGAGGTCACAAAATCCGGAGGAGGGAAGGGGGGGCATCTGCGTAAAAACCGCATCCCCTTACTATCCTCAAGACAATGGACAAGTTGAGGCCATCAATAAAGTCCTAAAGACCATGCTTCAATGCATGGTGGGGTGGAACAAAACCACTTGAAATTTGCAACTATTCTGAGCACTTTGGGCCTATCGGACATCATTTATAACTACCACTAGATTCACATATTTCCAGTTGGTATATGGGTTGGAAGTGGTGTTATCGATTGAGTGAGAGATTTTGTCTCTAGAACTAACTGTAGAGCTCCTATCCCACATGTCTACCAAAGAATAACACTTCCTATACCTAATGAAGTCAGATGAAACCCTTCATGATGTTTCTCTAATTAACAAGACATATAAAAAATGCATCAAGAGAGAATATGATAAATATATCCAACCTTGCATATTCATAGAAGGAGATCCAGTCCTAGTCTATGACCATGATCATGGTAATCTTGGAGGAGGGAAATTGGAACCTATGTGGCATTGACCTTACATCCTAAAATATGTGCTACAAAATGGTTCCTACGAGCTAAATTATTATTATGGAATCCCTCTTGGTGAGCCTCAAAATAGGCTCTACCTGAAAATCTAATACACTTAGAAAATATTGGATATGTGCTTTGTACATTATTGTACAATATGTTTTGGTTTGGCATGTTTTTAATTTTATGTGAACGATTTTTGTAATATTCTTAGTTTCTTATACCATACTTTTTTCATGAATGTGTATATGTCATCAACCTTCCACATAAATTTTGGATTTGCAGATGGCGCTAGCCGACATACCCAAAAGTTATATATTGCAGCTTCAAACCTTTACCATTCTGGTAAGTTGGTGAGCTTAGGTGGGATCTCTCTTGGACCTTCAACCAATAATGTTGCATAATATCATGGTGTTCTTGTACTTTTGACTGAGGTTGTCCCTGGACATATCTCAAGTTATGATTAATCTTGATTCCCAACTTGTGGTCAATCAACTTAATCATGTTTATTCTATATGAAATCCAATATTTCTACGTCTCTACATGAGGCTTCATTGCCTCAAAATATTTTTTATTTATGTATAATACCAACATATAATGATAGAACTTAATACCATTACAAATTCGTTAGAAAATTACATGTTATATTGGTATATTGGCATATTTTACACAGATAAATATTCAAGAACATAAAAGAATATAACATAAAAAAACATCACATCATTGTAACATAGGAAGGTGAGACAAAACCCATATATATAGAAAAACTATGACGCCATATAGTCTAAAAAACACACAGAGTGCCAAAATGTGGGCTACTATGCCCATACATCATCATGACAAGACTACAGGAAACTCTACTCATTCTCCTGTACTATATTGTGCTCATGGTAGCACACCACAACCCTAGCTACTCATCTCAACAAGTGGCTAAGATTCTCTAGTACACCCAAAGTGTGCCTCTGTAGGTGTAAAGGAATGCCCCACAGTCTCATGGAGGGGACACCCATGGTAAGCCCCCTAAGACTCCTTTCTACCTCACAAATTCGTCTCAATCCTCTACCTACCTCCACTACTGTCTGGGCACTGTTGCATCATACAAATGGATCCATTCCAACTGGATGAGCCATCCCTCTATCTG
>SNQJ01S0023527.1:65911-99233 GCA_010110895.2 Picea sitchensis | reverse complement strand
CCCCCCCCTCTTAAAGGTAGAAAGGCAAGGGGGGTCCGGAATCCAACGCGCGCCGTTGATCTGGGTGCGCGAATCTGGACCGCTCGGACCTGCTTGTTGCTTATCATGGGCGCATTATCGCCCAATACTTAGGACAAATGGGTTTTAAGCCCTTCTTTTGCTATCTAACCCCCTCTACAGGAAATATCGCTAACATTTGGCTCCATGGGGGATAGAGTCGTCCCTGTGATGCTCTAAGAACTCTTTTGCAGACTTAGTGCCTTTGTTGTTGGGCTATGGAGTCATTTATTAGTCCGAGAAACAAAAACAAAAACAAAAACAAAAACAATATTTACAAAACAAAAACAAAACGAGCTGACTGCGGCTCACCGAAAACATTTCTTCAAGAAATGCCCATTGACTGGGCCACTAAAAACTTCATTGCCTTCCAGATCCTGCAACCTGTAGGTGTTGTTGGAAAACACTTCAAGGATGTTGAAAGGCCCGAACCAGAGGGCATCAAATTTAATGTGTTTTCCCTTTTCCTGCCTAGGTGCATCCCATTTGAGCACCAGATCATCCTGCTCAAATTCTTTCTTTTTGCTTTTCCTGTCAAAAGCCTGCTTGATCTTCTGCTAACGATTGTAAGCTCTATCCAGGACCTTCTCTCTGATCTGCTGCACCTCCATCATCTGATGAATTCTTCTGAGCACATGGTTAGGTTCCCCCTCATAGTCTTGGAGGATATTTTCCATAGGCAAGGCAAGCTGAGTGGGGAAGACGGCTTCAATCCCATAAACAAGCTGGAAGGGTGAGAGACCCAGGGATCTCTTTGTTGTCACTCGATCGGCCCAAAGTGAAAATTTGAGCTTTAAGTCCCAGGCCCTTTTATTATCTTCTAATAGCTTTTTGATAATCCTGATTAGAATTTTATTAGAGGACTTTGCCAGTCCGTTTCCCTGAGGGTAGTAGGGAGTGGAGTGAATCAGTGAAATTCCAAATTGTTTACAAAATTTAATCAGAGGCTCAGACCGAAATGAGGAAGCATTGTCAGTGACGATTTTGCTAGGGCAGCCAAACCTAGATAAGATGTCCTCCAGGAAACTGATGATTGCTTTGTGAGAAGTGCTTCTGGTAGGGACAGCTTCTATCCATTTAGTGAAGTAGTCGGTTGCTGTCAAAATCCATCGGTGTTGTCCACTTGAGGGAGGATGAATTTCCCTGATAAAGTCCAATCCCCACTGTTGAAAGGGTGCTGAGACCACCACAGGTTTCAATGGCAGGGATTTGAGCTGCTGCTTCCCTGAGAATTTCTGACATTTGATGCAAGCTCTAATCTCCCTGCAGACATCAGGAAATAAGGTGGGCCAGTAGTACCCAGCTCGAAGGATCTTGTGAGCTGTGGTCTTCCAAAAATAATGGCCTCCACAGAGACCGCTATGGAAATCGTTCATAACCTTCTGGGCCTACTGTGGGTCCAGACACATTAGTAATATCCCCTGGGGGTCTTTCCAATACAAGGCTTGGCCAATAAGACAATACCTGAGAGCTTTGAGCTTCAAAGCTCTCGCCTTGCCTTTTTCCATCCCATCAGGTGGTCTCAGCTCCTGCAGGAAATACAAGATATCTTTGTACCAGGGGCATGCTGATAGTGGCACAGTGCTTTGGAAACCCCTGTTGGATGATTCAGCTTGTTCATTGATAAAATTGATTTCCAAGGCTTTATAGTTGGATTCGACCAGGAGCTTGGCCAAACCCTGCCCTTTTATTAGCTTGGTGGGCTGAATTTCCAGGTCAAATTCTAGGATCTTGGCAATCCATTTACTTCTTCTTCCGTCTATGTCAGGCTGTATAAGAATGTCCTTCACAGAGGTTGAAGGGACATACGCAATGATCTTTGAGTGTAAGACATAGACCCTGAAGGATTTGAGAGCCTTCACCAAGGCATAATCCTGCTTCTCCATGATCTCGTATTAGAGCTATGCATCTCTCAACGCCTTGCTAAAGAAGGCAATAGGTTGTTCTTTCCCTTGATCATTCTTCTGCAATAGAACTGTCGCTACTGTGTCAAAGGAAGCAAAAGAAAATATCATAAAATCTTTAGAATAATCTGGGCTCATCAGCACAGGAGCCTCGGTCAATGATTTCTTTATTTGGTCAAAAGACTTCCTGGGTTCATCACTCCATTTTATTTCATGGCCCTTCCTGAGCATGGTTGTGATATGTTTCACCAATTCAGCAAAATTTGAGACAAACCTCCTCAGGAAATTAATCCTTCCCAAAAATGCTTGGACCTCCTTTTTAGATCTGGGAAGTGACAGGGCCCTTGGACCTCCTTTAGATCTCGAAGTGACAGGCCTAAATCGCTTCTACCCCTGCCGATCAATCCTCACCTCCTTGAGACTAAGTATGGCCTAACATCTTCCTTCTTGCATATCGTATAATGATTTCTGGGATTTAGGGAAAGGCCAAACTTACGGCACTTCAGGAAAACTCTCTTCGCGGAGTGTTCTTTTTCAGTCTTGGAGAAGACTGCTATGTCATCTAGGTAAATCACCACAAACTTATCTTTTTCCCCGATGAAGGCTATGTCCATGGCTCAATAAACGCTTCGTATTCATCAATTGGCAAGTACTTAAGTGCATACATGAATGTGCCCCAAGGGAGGTGAAGGTCGCTTTTCCTGTTTTTAGGCATGACCGATATCCGGGATTGTAGCCACAAAAGCCATCAATCATAGATATCCTAGATGCACCGATAACCCTCTGCAATATATGCTCCACGTTGGGCAGGGGGTAATTGCCTTTTCTTGAGCTTCTGTTCAGATTCCCCAAATCGGCCACGAAGTCCGGGATTCGCTCTTTCTTCTTCTTACTGGGACCAAATTGGCTACCTAGCTAGAGTACCTCAAGGGGACTATAATTTAGGAATCCAACAACTTTTTCACCTCCATCTCCATGACAGGTAACACCATAGGATTTATCTGTCTCAACATCTGTCATTGAAAGGTCTAGCCTCCCTTCAAGGATCTTGTGTCAATGACTCCTGACGTATCGTGCGTCTTGAGGTCTTCATAGGTCCACGCCAACACATCAGCAAACTCCCTCATCAACCGCAGATCCTAATTCTCTCGGCTTCTCGGCCAAACTCCTTGATGCCTTTGACAAACTTAGTTCCTTTATTTGCTCGTGTCAGATTCGGGCCAGACAAGCATCATCACTTGAAATTCTGTCCTTTATCGCCACATCATTCCCCATTGAACAATCTTTCTAATGGGATCGAATTTTGGTATACTATTGCTCGTAGTTGAATAACTGGTGGTCGCGAACTTTATTCAACAACTCCTGTGGTGGTGGTCGTTCCTCGCCGTGGTCCTCATCTATATATGTAATGCGTAGAAGTCATCGATGGATTGAGGAATTTCTAAATCTCCCTGATCATCTTCAAATACCTTCCAATGTTTGACATTGTCCTGCACAGAGGGTCTATATCTTATATCCACCCGATTTATCAACAGCAAATATAGAGCTTCGAACAAACTTGTTGAGAAGGCTTGAAAGTCGGCTTGAGCATTTTCTTCCCTTGGAATGAAAGAGAGATGTTGGAATGCTAGGAAGAAACTATCAATTAAATCCCATACCTCTACTCTTGTAATTTTGAGTCATGTGCTTGGTCCGGATAGACGCTTTTTGACCCTCCTGTATACTCAATTCTCAGATCCCCGCCAACATGGCCAATAGCCCCTCGATTCCCCATTTCTTTGGTAACCCTTAATCCCAGGACCAGCTTCATATTTTGCCACATTGTTAATTTCCAAATTCCATCTTGTATGACAGTTATATGGTTTCCTGAGAAGGAGATTTGAACACCACCGCACCCACACCTATACCGGAAGAAGCTCCATCAAAGAACATCTTCCAAACAAGGTGGTTGGAGGAGGTATCCCCTGATCAAGACCGAGCTTCTTTCTGATCTGCAAAGGGGTCTCAAAGGCTCACTTGACCTGCAATAGGTTGTGATCCTAAGTCAGCGGCCCAAGGCATAGATGGGATGAGATTAGTGGGGTTTGTTTCATCACTAACTATGTAGGCTAGTTGGGCTTCCTGGTGATAATCTCCTCTATGTTCTAAGACTGGATGGTGGCATATGTGAGATCCATCTGTAATGTCCCTCCAAGTCTCTTAAAACAAGATCTTGACAACAACATGCCAAACTTGGGGGAACATCACTACCACAATATCCATGACCATATTCCTCATGGGCAGCTGAAACAAAGAAAACACCAAGTCTTTGATGACTCCTCGAAACATTGTACCCTCCGAGTCTAAAGAATAAAGGTCAAGTGATAAGCTCGTGACTTCTAATCCTAGCTCCTCCATGACGGCTTTTAGGCATGAGGTTGTGGGAGGCTCCCTCAATCCATTAAGCAATTATGCAGCACTTTGTCATGAATGCTTTAGGGAGGTGTAGAAGGGAGGGGATGAATTATCTATGTCTTCTACCATGGGACCTAGGACCACCCAGGCCTTTCATCTTGAGTTTATGCAAATCGTGGGAAGGCCGTGAGGCTCGACAACAAAGTTGGAGAGAAAGCCGCTTTTGAATTCCCATGTTTGATTAACCTTGAGGGGTATTGTGGATTCCGACCTTTGAATTTCATGCTCAAAATTAAAACAAGATGTGAGCTTTGGAATTTCACTAATCTCAGGAGCATGGATTTGAATGACATGGGAGAGAGGTCATTCTTACCTTTGTATTTGTTCACACCGCCGCCAGGCTTCACTGTGGATGACTCAGAACATCAAAATGCCGCCTCTTGTCCGACCTCGTGTTATACCGCTTCTTGGCCAATCGCCTATATCTTTATCCCTTTTCTCAATTCATTTATCGACTATTCATGAGAGACTCCTCGTGATAGTCAATCGAGTTAGGATGGGAAAGGAGGAGTGACTTCTACAGAGTGGATTTTGGGCTCAGGCTCATCCGCTTCTTCTTGTTCTTCATCAGCCACAAAGTTGTTCCGAAGGGGGCCCTAACCTTTGGTCATCTCTTTCCTTCTCTTGTGCATAGTTGATAAGCAAAATTGTTTGGTCTCTTGAACCCTCCTTTATTTTCAGTGTTCTGAGGTCCCTTTATACATCTCTTCCTTTCCACCTTCAATCTTTCCACCTCTCTTAAGAAAGTTCATTACTTGGGCCATCTCTCAATTCTTACTGAGGGTGGGACAATGATGGGACGGAGATGTTGGAGTCAAGCTCCAGGCTTCCTCGATTTTCCTTTCTTTCCCAGTGTCATTTGTTCCTCATCACACCGCCAACATGTTGGATTCCACTTCTATATTTGCATCTTGCATCTGAGCTAAAAGAGGTGGCTCTTCTTTCTCTTAACGTGAGACAGAAATCAGGGTCAAAATGCACTAGCATATGAAATTTGGGCATAGGCTTCTGAGGGTTTTATCTCTATAGGAATCTTGTTATACATCTTATTAAATCTTTTGGAGAATTCGGAGACAAAATATCCTTCCATCAGCTTCTTCGTGGACCCGAACTCCATCATGTAATATATGTAATCTTTCTATCCCCCCACCTACTGTGAAAACAAGTATCCGTGGCTTCAATTCCAAAGAATAGAGCTGGCCATTCCAACCACTTCCTAACCTCAAATTAATCCGTGTTCGGACAAAGACTCTCATCCGCATCTTCATTCTCACATTTAGGTTGTCTCCAGATAGCTGTAAAAGGCGCCTGTGTGTTTTCAAGAAATACATCTCCCTCAAATCGAACTTGGGCATTGTATTTCAAATAGTCTCCGCCAGGAGAGGGTCTCAAAGGTCGAGGAAGAATCAAAGGAGAGACGTAGCAACACTATGGCATCCATTCTGCTCGGAGGGGGATTAACACCAGCAATAGGGACGCTGGAGCGGAGGAGAACTCGGAGGAGATGGGGTGTGAACATGTGAGGTAGGAAGAGAGGTCCTCATAGGAGACGACGAGGAAAATAGAGAAGCTCCAGGGACCCGAGATGGTTTCTCTGCCAGTAGTAATCGAGGAGGGTAGTGAAACCTCCGAGGGGAGGACAAGGATCTCTCCTCCGGGATACCAGACCGTGAGGGAAAACCCAGCCAGAACACTCCGGGTTCGTAAAACGGAACCCCGAGGAAGTCTCGAATTAGAAGTGATGAGAATAAGAAAATGGAGTTTTCACAGAAGGGGATGGCGTGTTACCTTTTTCATCGATGGGAACTTCTTTTGCAGAGCTCTTCTTCTCAAGACACCGCCTAAGTCTCCGCCTTCGTGTGGATAAGGCGTAGTGTGGATTAGACCATGTGTTCCGCTTCTGCCACGCTTGATAGAAATCGCGTTCCCTCCTACCGGAGTCATCACAAGTTGGAGTCGCCAGTGCACAAGAGTAATCTTCGAAGTTCGATATCCGGATGCACCTTCGTAAATCACCAATCTTTATCGCTCAACCCGTGGAATATATTCAACATCACCGCAACGGCGCCTAGAAATGTTAGTGTTCGAGGTCACTCCTCGATTTCTAGCAAGAGCAAGAGTCTCTAAGCCCACGGGCTTAATATCAATGATTTGTTTAAAGGTGATCAAATGAGGAAAACTCAAAAACAACATGGTGCGTCAACTTCAAACCGTATTCAGGCATGCATGAATGAGTGAGGTCTTGATAAACCCAAACAGTGAGTCGTAGTAAAAAAAGTGAGCAGGTGGAAGACTTACGAAAGAAGGGTGCAAAGGTCTATAATAAACATCATGTTCATAATCGTGACTGAAGAAAGTATTCAAATAGACACAACCTCCTTTATATTCAAACACAGAACTAGAGGAGAATACATAAACGTCACGACAAATCCTTTATCAAAACACAAATGCAGCAATCCATGCTTTAACTATCTCGACCGTGAACACCGGCATGAGACGAAACAAAGGTGGAGAAAGGAGAACCGCTTTGTCATAAACCAAGAAGTCTCAAAACACAGAGGCATAACTTCGGGGAAACTAGAATGTCAGCCGAACCCCTTACACGGGAGCTTGTACTTTACCATTGATAGATACCAAAATGGAAAAAAATGCCTTCACAAATACCAAACAACAACATCAATGAAACCAAGAAAATGCATTGAAAGCTTTATGTCTGCATGGATTCTGACACTGCTGTACCACAATCTGACTGAACTCTTGACAGTTTCGTGGGCAAATCGACATGCCTTTAATCTTTACCGGTAGGACGTCCCCATTATGGCTGAGACGATGTCTAACCACCACCAAATCAGCCCAATAACCGCTTTGGGATTGAGAACGCCCGCCCAACTCAAGATTTCGGATAAGGGAGACTCTCGCTACCGCCACCTAGAATAATGGAATAGCTTGAGGAACATGCGTGGAGGCTGACTTCTGAGGATGAGGCACATGATAGGAATGGTGGTTAAAGCCACAAGGGCGCAGAAAGGTGGACTGGAAGGTGACAGGGCAGGAGAGGAGGGCCCACACTAGTTAAGCACAAGGCAGCTAATAAGGGTCAAAATGAGCACCGCTTGATCCGGGCTCGGATCGGTTCCGCCTGACCGCGATATGGGATTCCCGTGGACCTCCGCTTAAAGGTAGAAAGGCGGGGGTGGGGTCCGGAATGGTCTTCATCGGCCATGATCCGGCACGCTTGATCCGGCCGGGCCGGAGAGGTAGCACCTCCGACCTCGACCCCTTTAAAGGTAGAAAGGCAAGGGGGTCCGGAATCCAACGCGCGTTGTTGATCTGGGCGCACGAATCTGGACCGCTCGGACCTGCTTGTTTCTTATCATGGGCGCATTATCGCCCAATACTTAGGACAAATGGGTTTTAACCCCTTCTTTTGCTATCTAACCCCCTCTACAGGAAATATCGCTAACAGGTAGATATATTTGCATGTTTATATTTCTGTAGGTAAAGATGCAGGACCGTAGCACGTAACTGAGTTTTCCAATTATTAAACCAAAATCAAGATGAAACTATACCTATGACAGTGAATCGTTATATATATAGAGAGAGAGAAATCTATAGGTATGTAAATAATTATAGGTGGAAAAAGTACAGATGTTAATGGAGAGTTAAAGTGAATTCCCTACAGTAAGAATGATAATGTACACCTTTATAAGCGCACATAGCAGACAATCAATATACCTATTCTTCTAGCAGTCATGTAGATCCAACTTTGAAATTAAAAGCATAATTAAATGTGTTGATAATGATCTAAGAAATGTCGATCTATTAACATGAACGACAATGACTGAATATTTGTATATTTTTGTAATAAGCTATACAAAGTAATAACATTACTAAAGTATCGATGCATGACCAGGATACACATTTAATAGGATTATATACATACATTTGTATGAATATTACTTGATACCATTACAACAGCTTAATATTCTAGAGCTCTTTTCATTGAGATGTGATTCAAAAGATGTGGGCCTTTGGAAATACATAAATTCCATGCAATGCATAAATGTTAAGGCTGTACGGACAACAAATACTGAAATACTGTAGAGAACAATATTCTAACAAAACCTTAGTGAAATTTCTGGAATTCGTAACGACAAAAGATAAACATTATGCAAAATCGAAATAATATCCAAGGAAGGAATCGAGTCAAAATAACTGTCCATGAAGATGGACATTTCCATTTCATAATTCATTCAATTACAGACCCATTACTCGGCAAGAATGATTGTTCGTATTGCCACCCCAAAAGATTTTATAACTCTTAAACTATAACCTTATTCTAAATCATGTGACTCAGTGAGATTTATGTCACCATGATGCTAATCCTAGGTTTAAAATTGTATCAGTTCATAGAAAACTAGGGCACGCATTGGAGTGTAAGGAATTGAAAGTCGAGTACCTTGTATGCCTTTGATGAGCACTGACATTCGGAGTTGTACAGAGTTGAGGTCCCTAGAAGGAATTTCAAATTTTACATTGGCATTTTAGAACAGAAATAATATGATTGAAGTTTCCAATAGAATAGAAAGAGTTTGCGTTATAATGGTACTTAACTCGGAGTTGAAGACGAGGCTTCCTTTTCCTTATCACGTTTTGGCTTGTTAGAGATCTTTGACCGAGGGGAATATGGTCCCAGATTCTCCTGATGGGTACCCTCGCAATAACAGGGTCCCATCGTTAGAGTTTATAGCAGCAACGAAAAATCCGTTTGCTTTGAAAAGAAATAACATAAACAATATTAACACTAAATTTACGAATTCCATAAGACGGGCCGTACGAATAGGCTGAAAGCATCCTCAATCCAGGAAGTTGCAAAAAAAAGAAAAAGAAAGAAGAAACCCCAAGATGATATGTCGTGGGCATTTTTCTAACATAACTACATAAAAATCCCTGAGGTTGTAAATTTTAATCGTGTAGGGCTGAAATGCATAGCCATCAGGGAAAATTTTATCTGTAAGGACTAAAAGAGAGTCTCTTAGAGATTTTGAAATGTACCCATGCTTACAATAAATAGAGAAGGGAAAATGCAACATAAATAGTAATACATAGCAGGGAACTTTTTCATATTAGAACCCTATGTGGCTTCACAACAGTGCAACACCAGGCCTCGAAACATATCAACGAAAAAATTATAGAGCATGTAATGAAATGGCAAACCCTAAGAGTAAAGTTTTTACAAGGAGGTGTGAATCCTTCAGTAATCGAGGAGACAAGGAGGTGTAATGCCGAATCCCTTTTAGGAGACATTGAGGACAAATACTTAGAACAATCTATCTTTCGGTAGCAGAACCATATAGAAAAGTCACAAGGAATGGTCCTAAGGGGAAGATTCAAATTACAGTCATAACAAGATATTTAAAGGGGAAATTCAAATTTATAGGTCATAATAAGACTCCCCAACACGAGGGTTCTTACACCATGATGGAAACTAGAGTTCTAGTTTAAATGACCAAGGGCACAAGGGGTATCGAAAAACATACCAGAGAGGTGAATAGAGCCGACTATTCCATTGGGTAACGTCCTCCATTTCGACAGCCTTTCTTGTTGAAAATGATAATACGCAAAGTCATTCTAGGAGGTTTCCACATTGACAATAGAAATACTCGGAACCCTAAAGGAGCTCTGTTACACCAATTAATTGTTGAAGGTACAAATGATGGTCTTACCATGAGATGGGGAGTATGTGTCATGACTAGGTTGAAGGAACAGTCAGGTGAAGCCATCGAAATTCGATTACACGAAGTATCCATTAATTTCTAGTGCAGAGATTTAATTGTTCTAACAAGTAAACCACTCCTTCCCCACCAAGAAATTGGTGATATTAATGACAGTCCCATCGTGATACAACTAGTGGAATACGTCTCCTCCACCCACTTATTGGATTCAATTATCATTCGTTTGAGATTTCACTTAAGACATCGTTTAGTTAAGAGCGAGTTATACGAGGGTCTTAATTGGGGGTTAATACCCGAGCTTTTGTGTATTTGGAAAACTGACAGGACACTAACCATGACTACTCATAAAGAAATCTATTCTTAATGAGTCGAACCCTACCAAATGATGCCAAGCATCTTATGTTTCAACTTTGTATATTCTGACAAGGGATATGTCCCTGGCCCCATCTCTTTATATATAGTGTATGAAGTCAAACAAATAGTAATGCGCACGAGCATATGAAATCGTGTCCCAAGGAGAGGGATGGGCTATAAGACCTAAGTTTAGATATTGCCTATATACATATAAGTATGTTGGGGTAGTTAGAGAGTTAAGGGGAGTGATAGAATTATGGAAAAGAATTTATCCACATAAGCGTTTATGTTCGAAGTAAACTAGACTAGTGTAATAATGTCATTGTGAACATAAATGAATCTTACCTTCTCTTAAATTCTAAGCTTAAACGAAATTGAATTATGTCATAGAATTATTTTTTTTATGGTGAATTTGAGGTACATTACATATGGTATCAGAGCAAAAGCTACAACACTGGTCCTGAACAGGGCCACATAAGCTGCTTAGTATATATTCTGATTTATGTAAAACTAATAAATCTTATGGTTACAAACAGAAAGCCCTTTCTGGTTTTTTTTGTAAATTATGGCAGCTCAGGAGGGTGCAGAAATCAGGATGGAAGGAAATCCATAGCAAGGACCTCCTAGAGATCCAAGACAGAACAGTGATGGAAGCTCACCCACGGAGGTGTTGGAAACAATCAGGAATCTTGTTGTTGAATTGCAGGTTTTCAAGGCCGACAATGAAAAAATGAAGAAAGCACAGCAGGAATAGCAAGAGATAAATGAAGTCCTTATGTGTAGTATAGTAACCAAGAAAAGCCCCAAATATGATAACCATGATGAATAGGTCAACAAAAGGGCCTCCAAGAATTCTGGTCCGGAAATAGAAAAAGGAGACAGCTCGTCAGAAGGGACACCTTCAACTGAAGACAAAACTATAGCAGAAAAAAAAAGAAAATAAGTAGACCACCTTGAAGGAGAATTTAAAAAGATTAAACCAGTTACCTTTGATGGAGAGTCCAAGACAGGAGAAGAAGCTGAGGCATGGTTGTTGGACATCAAAAAATACTTCCAGATCTACAACTATTCGAACAACATGAAGGTCAGAATGGTCATCTGCAATCTGAAGGGGAAGGCCAGTATTTGGTGGCAGGACCTGAAATTGGCCAAGGGCCTAAAGGAGAAATAGTTGGAATGGTCCGACTTTAAGAAGTATTTCAAGAAACAATACCTTTCTGAAAGCTATTATGAAAGGAAGATGAAAGAATTTTACAAGTTACGACTCAGACAGATGACGATGGAGGACCTTATAAATAAATTTCTTTAACTACTAAGGTTCGCACCGTACATCCAGGAGGATAAGGTAAAAATCTAGTGATTCTTAAGCTGTTTACCACAGTCCTACATGGACAGAATTGAGTTTGACAACCCCAAATCCTTGAGTGAGGTATTCACGAAAGCATGAATGTGCTATGACTAGTATAAACAACGGGTAGAGTTTCCCAAGGCCTAGAAGAATAAGAAGCAAGATCGAATGAACCAGCGGAAGAAGGGATATCGACCAACTCCTTATCAGAATGTAGCAAAAGATTTCCCAAGGAAGGATTTTCACTCCAATCATCTGAATGCGCAAGGTAGCAGTAAACCGGTAAACCTAGGAATGAAGAAGTTTGGGGAAAACTCCCACGAGCCATTAAAGTGTTGGGAGTGTGGAGAGCCTCATCTAAGGAGGAAATTTCCACGTTTAATTTTAGCAAACATAATTGTTGTTCACAATTTGCAGGAAGCCTCGACAGTGGGAGACGTGGACAGAAGTTTGCATCGGATAAATGCATCCATAGATGGTCGACAAGTTAACCACCAGTCCGCGGTGGTAGAAATCGAAGGTAAAATCAATGACACTTGAATTTCTGTTTTAATTGACCCTGGAGCTACATTAAGTTATATTACTCCTGATGTAGTAGAGTCGAATAAACTTAAGAAACTGAAGCATGCAAAATCATGGCTTGTACAACTAGCAACAGGTACTAAAAGAAAAGTAGTTGACTTTATTTATGATCTTCAGTTCATCTTAGATGGTCAAAAGATAAGGACCAATCTTAACATCCTACCACTAGGATCTTATGATATGATTATCAGGATGGATTGGTTGGAACAACACAAAGCAGTACTAGACTGTTATACAAAGATACTTAGCTATAAGGATGATTTTGGCACTGTTAGAACAACCCAAGGAATACCAAAACCGATATCAGTCAGACAAGTTTCAGCGATGCAACTCAAGAAATGTATTAGAAAAGGATGTCAAGTTTATGCCATCCAAGTGACAAATCTATTAGAAAAAAACGATAAGCCTAAGTTAGAGGACTTTGTTGTCCTACGTGAATTCAGAGACATGTTTGTGGATGAGATACCGGAATTACCTCCTAGAAGGAAAATAGATTTCTCCATAGACCTACTACCCAGATCAACCCCTATCTCAAAATCACCCTACCGAATAAGTCTACCAGAACTGACAGAATTAAAAATACAATTACAGGAATTGTTGGACAAAGAGTATATCAGACTGAGTGTCTCACCATGGGGAGCACTAGTCCTCTTTGTGAAAAAGAAAGATGGTACTCTAAGACTATGTATCGATTATAGACAGCTGAAAAAAATGACCATTAAGAACAAATACCCCTTACCAAGGATAAATTATCTCTTCGATCAAGTTGGTGGGGCCAAGATATTTTCAAAATTGGATTTACAATCCAATTATCATCAAGTCAGGATAAAGGAAGAGGACATAAACAAAACAACTTTTCGAACAAGATATGGACACTACGAGTTTGTAGTCATACCTTTTAGACTCACTAGTGCACCAGCCACATTTATGTGTTTGATGAACAACATTTTCAGTCAGTACTTAGACAAGTTCGTAGTAGTATTTATCGACGATATTCTGGTCTATTCTAAAACGGAGGAGGAACATGATGAACACTTAAGAATAGTTCTGCAAACATTAAGGAAACACAAACTATATGCAAAATTTGACAAATGTGACTTTTATCAAAAAGAAATACAATATTTAGGACATGTCATTTCCTCAGAAGGTATTTCCGTAGACCCGAAAAAGATAAAATCCATTATGGAATGGCTAGTACCTAAGAATGTGGTAGATATCCGGTCATTCATGGGAATCACCGGATATTATCACAAATTTATAGAAGGGTTTCCAAGATAGCCTACCCTATCACATCATTACAAAATAAAGGGACCAAGTTTAACTCATCGCAAAAGTGTCAAGAAAGTTTTAACAAGCTGAAAGAATTATTGACATCAGCGCCCATTTTGAAGGTAGCAAACCCAGATAAAGACTTCACAGTTTGTGTTGATGCATGTAAAGAGGGACTAGGTGGCATCCTAACTCAGGAAGGGCACGTGAATTGTTACGAGTCCCAAAAATTAAAAGAACACGATCGAAATTATGTCACTCATGACTTAGAATTGGCAGTAGTAATACATGCCTTAAAAATGTGGTGACACTATATAATGGGAAGAAAATTCCTACTATTGACGGATAATAGCGGGGTGAAATATATGTTTAACCAACCAGATCTTAATGCAAGACAAGCAAGGTGGCTAGCCTTCTTGAGCGAATTTGACTTCGAGGTCAGACATATCAAGGGTAAGGAAAATAAAGTGGTAGACGCTTTAAGCAAAAGAGTCCATGGGTTATTTGAGATAAATATAAGCAGGGAAGAAAGTGATCTGGAACAAAGAATAAGGACGACAGGTATTAACGACGGAAATTACACTAAGATGATGGAAGAATTTCAAAACAATATCACAAACTCAGATAAAATAGATCTAAGTATCAACAAGAAGGGACTATTATTATTTAAAAATAGACTTTACATACCAGATTCAGCAGATTTAAAATTAACTCTTTTAGACGAAGTGCATAAGAAACCGTATTTTGGCCATCCAGGTTACCAGAAAACAATAACAGCACTCAAAAAACTATTTTACTAGCCTAATATGAAGGGTGAAACAGTAGAGTACTTGGCCAGGTGCCAAGATTGTCAGTAGGTTAAGATCGAGCACTATCACCCAACCGACCTATTACAGCCAATGCCAGTACCATAATGGAAATGGGAGACTATATCACTGGACTTTATAACAGGTTTGCCTAAAACTCAGAAACAGAATGATTTTATCATGGTTGTAATCGATAAACTCAGTAAGTTTGAACACTTTATTCCTGTAAAGTCTACTTTTAAATCTATAAACATTGTTGAAATATTCATGAAAGAAATTTTTAGACTGCATGGTATTCCTAAAATGGTGCTTTCAGATAGAGACGTAAAATTTACATCTTCTTTTTGGAAGGAATTTTTTGCAGGACTAAACACTAACTTTACCTTCAGTATGAGCTATCATCCACAAATGGATGGACAGACCAAAAGGACAAACCATATCATAGAGGATATGCTTCACATGTACGTAAGAACAAAACCGAGCAAGTGGGAAGACTACCTGCACTTGGTAGAATTTGCATATAACAATGGGTACCAAACTTCGGCTAAGTTGAGCCCTTTCGAAATACTGTATGGCAGAAAGTGTACAACTCCAATTAGCTGGGATAACATGGCTTACAGACTCATGGTTGGACCATAGATGCTCCAATAAATGGAGAACTTGGTAAGAAAGGTACAACATAACTTGAAAGAATCACAGGACAAACATAAGAGTTATGCAGTTCAGAAAAGAAGACACTTGGAATTTCAAGTGGGAGACCATGTTTACTTGAAGGTCAAAGCCCAAAAAATCTTGTTGAAGTTAGGGAACTGTGCCAATATGGAACCCAGGTTTTGTGGGCCCTTCGAGATACTAGCTCGTATTGGACCCGTAGCATATCAACTTGCACTTCCAGCTAATCTAAGAATTCATAATGTATTTCATGTTTTTTTGTTGAGAAAGTATATTCATGACCCTACTCATATGATTGATTGGAACTTGGTGGAGGTGGAACTCAAAGGTAAGTTCCAGATGGAGCCCCTGTGCATTCTGGACTGGAGAGAAATAACACTTTGAAACAGAGCTGCCGCTCAGGTAAAGGTGCAATGGAAGCACTTTAGTCCTGAGGAGTCCACTTGAGAGTTGGAGGGATATTTGTGGAAATATCATCCAATCTTGTTCCAAGAAAGGAACGAACACTGAGGACAGTGTTTTACTAAAGGGGGAAAGGATGTGATATCCCCAAAAATAAAATATTTTTCAAATTTAAATTTATTGGAAATTTATTCCATTTTTAGTAAATTCAAATTTGGAAAATTTTTGCCATTTATGGCAATTCCGAATTTCAAATTTAAAAATTGTAATTAATTACTATGACTATTGGGTGGAGACCTGATTTGACCCAAATAACTATTTGACTATGACACTTGTATGAAAACAGAATATTTTATATTGATTGTAGGAGGACAAATGGAACAACCATGTTGAATTTAGCTGAACATGACTCCATGAGTGGGGAACATGTTGGAACTACCCCTAGGTTGATTGTTACAAGTGGAAAATCATTGATTTGACCATTGGCAGCCCCTGAAAATCAAGGATTTAGAAACCTACGAAAATTCCCAAGGGAGGGTAAAAGACTTGGGCAAAATTGATAAATAGCATATGTGAGGAGGCAGGACGTTGCCAAGTATGCGGAGAAAAGAGACTATGGATTTTTCCTTGTTGATATGAGCACTGTTGAGTAGATGTGAGGTAAGAGGATTACTACTGGAATTGTGGGCATTGTTGAGGAGGAGTCTTCCAAGGTCTCCCTCATGGATTCATGGTCAGGCTAGGGGGTGAATCGGGCAAGTAATTTTGGCTGCCTATACTACGGTTGGGAGGAACATGGTTGTTCCCTTTGCCTTCCCGCAAACTGGTTCAGATATGTTGATCTACTCCTTCTCTGTTTTAAATAATCATTTATACTAGTGATGTGTATATGTTAATTCTATATCGAAGTACTTCTATGGGAGAAATCTGCCATATCTTAGTCCATTTCTGTAATAGGAAAAATTGTAGGAACATAGTAGGAATTATCTGTTATAGGAACAACTCTAATACTGTAATGAATGGACGGGTAGAAACAATGGAGGATATTCATCTAGAATAGAGGTAGAATAGAAATAACAGATTATATTACAAGCCATTGTGTGTGGGACATGACAAGAACATAAATTATTGTATATGAAAGTATTCAACTAATCAAGCAGATTTTAGTGCGAATTTTACTAAGAGTTATGCTTGCGAGGAGATCATACACCTTTAAGCATTCAAAATTTTGTAGTCAAACTATTGTTTAATGGCATAAACTGTAGAGAACAAAAAGGGGATCCTCTAAGTTAACTATGTTGTGATGTGTAAACTAATGGTGTGGATGAATGAGACCCAAGTTAGGTAGATATACTTGCATGTTTATATTTATGTAGGTAAAGATGCAGGACCGTAGCACGTAACTGAGTTTTCCAATTATTAAACTAGAATCAAGATGAAACTATACCTATGACAGTGAATCGTTATATATATAGAGAGAGAAGGCTATAGGTATGTACATAATTATAGGTGGAAAAAGTACAGATGTTAATGGATAGTTAAAGCAAATTCCCTATAGTAAGAATGATAATATACGCCTTTATACGTGCACATAGAAGACAGTCAATATACCTACTGTTCTAGCAATCATGTAGATTCAACTTTGCAATTAAAAGCATAATTAAATGTGTTGATAATGATCTAAGAAATGTCGATGTATAAACAAGAATGACAATGGCTGAATATTTGTATATTTCTATAAGAATCTATACAAAGTAATAACATTACTAAAGTATTGATGCATGACCAGGATACGCATTTAATAGGATTATATACATACATTTGTATGAATATTACTTGATACCGATACAACAATTTAATATTCTAGAGCTCTTTTCGTTGAGATGTGATTCAGAAGATGTGGGCCTTTGGAAATACATAAATTTTAGGCAATGCATAAAAGTTCAGACTGTACGAACAACAAATACTAAAATACTGTAGAGAACAATATTCTAACAAAACCTTAGTCAAATTTATGGAATTCGTAACGACAAAATATAAACAGTATGCAAAATCGAAATAATATCCAAGGAAGGAATCGAGTCAAAATAATTGTCCATGAAGATGGACGTTTCCATTTCGGAATTCATTCAATTACAGACCCATTACTCGGTAAGAATGATTGTTCGTATTGCCACCCCAAAATATTTTACAGCTCTTAAACTATAACCTTATTCTAAATCATGTGACTCAGTGAGATTTATGTCACCGCGATGTTAATCATGGGTTTAGAATCATATCAGTTCATAGAAAACTAGGGCACACATTGGAGTGCAATGAAATGAAACCCGAGTACCTTGTATGCCTTTGTTGAGCATCGACATCCGAAGTTGTACAGAGTTGAGGTCCCTGCAAGGAATTTCAAATTTTACATTAGCATTTTAGAACAGAAATAATATGATTGAAGTTTCAAATAGAATAGAAAGAGTTTGAGTTATAATGGTACTTAACTTGGAGTTGAAGCTGAGGCTTCCTTTTTCTTATCGCATTTTGGCTTGTTAGAGATCTCTGACCGAGGGGAAGATGGTCTCAGGTTCTCTTGATGGCTACCCTCGCAATAATAGGGTCCCATAGTTAGCGTTTATACCAACAGTGAATAAATCCCTTTTCTTTGAAAAGAAATAACATAAAGAGTACTAACACTAAATTTATGAATTCCATAAGACGGGTCGTGTGAACAGGCTGAAAGCATCCTCAATCCAGGAAGTTGCAAAAAAAAAAGAAAATAAAGAAGAAACCCCAATATGATATGTCGTGGGAATTTTTCAATCAGAACTATTAAAAAATCCCCGAGGTCATAAATTTTAATCGTGTAGGGCTGAAATGCATATCCATCAGGGAAAATTTTATCCATAAGGACTAGAAGAGAGTCTCTTAGAGATTTTGAAATGTACCCATGCTTACAATAAAGAGAGAAGGGGAAATGCAACATAAATCGTAATAGATAGCAGGGAACTTTTTCATATTAGAACCCTGCCTGGATTCACAACCGTGCAACACTAGGCCTTGAAACATATCAATGGAAAAATTATAGAGCTTGTAACGAAATGGAAAACCCTGAGAGTAAATTTTTTACACGGAGGTGTGAATCCTTCAGTAATCGAGGAGACAAGGAGGCGTAATGTCGAATCCCTTTTAGGAGACATTGAGGACAAATACTTAGAACAATCTATTTTTCGGTAGCAGAACCATACAGAAAAGTCACGAGGAATGGTCCTAAGGGGAAGATTCAAATTACAGTCATAACAAGATCTTTAAAGGGGAGATTCAAATTTATAGGTCATAATAAGACTTCCCAACACAAGGGTTCTTACACCATGATGGAATCCAGATTTCTAGTTTAAATGACCAAGGGCACAAGGGGTATTGAAAAACATACCAGGGTGGCGAATAGCGCCGACTATTCCATTGGGTAACATCCTCCATTTCAACATCCTTTGCTTTTTAAAATGATAATACGTAGAGCCGTTCCATGAGGTTTCCACATTGACAATAGAAACACTCGAAACCCTAAAGGAGTTATGTTACACCGATTAATTATTGAAGGTACGAATGATGGTCTTGCCATGCAATGGGGAGTATGTGTTGTGACTAGGTTGAAGCAACGGTCAGGTGAAACCATCGAAATCTGAGTACACGAAGTATCCATTAATTTCTAGTACAAAACTTTAACTGTTCTGACAAGTAAACCACTCCTTCCCCATGAAGAAATTGGTGATATTAATGACAGTCCCATCCTGATACTACTAGTGGAATACGTCTCCTCCACCCACATATTAGAGTCAATTATCATTCTTTTTAGATTTCACTTAAGACATCGTTTAGTTAAGAGCGAGTTATACAAGGGTCTTAATTGGGGGTTAATACCTGAGATTTTGTGTATTTGGAAAACTGACAGGACACTAACCATGACTACTCATAAAGAAATCTATTCTTAATGAGTTGAACCCTACCAAACGATGCCAAGCATCTTATGTTTAAACGTTGTATATTCTGACAAGGGATATGTCCCCGATCGCATCTCTTTATATATAGTGTATGAAGTCAAACAAATAGTAATGCGTGTGAGCATAGGAACTCTTGTCCCAAGGAGAGGGATGGGCTATAAGACCTAAGTTTAGATATTTCCTATATACATATAAGTATGTTGGGGTAGTTAGACAGTTAAGGGGAGTGATAGAATTATTGAAAAGAATTTATCCACATAAGCGTTTTTGTTCAAAGTAAACTAGACTGGTGTAATAATGTCATTGTGAACATAAATGAATCTTACCTTCTCTTAAATTCTAATCTTAAACAAAATTCAGTTATGTCATAGAAAAAAAAACATTATGGTGAATTTGAGGTACATTACAGTTGGTTTCCTAGTTTCCATTATATAGGTTGACACACATGTGACTACAATGGGTCTATCGTGGTACCTGAGGCCGAATATGTATTCTCTGGAAGACACATGAAGGGACCGTTGATCGAAGGTCTGGATAATTTCTTCTCCTGGCCAATTGTTTTCCTTTGCAAATTCTTTGGATGACCAGGACTTCATCTCCCTGGGTCATAAGCATTTAGAAGGGTAGTTTGTTTGGGGGTAAAATCATGAATCTAGGTAACACTTTCGTGACAATCGGGTCTCCAAAATTTCTAGCGGCAATGTTTCGGCCAAACAAATGTTGCTTTCGGCCGAAAATTTTCACGTCAAATTTAACGGTTCCCTCGAAATTCGTGTAAAATGTTTTTTGGATGAATTATTTTCACGTGGTAAGCATATTTCGGCCGAAAGACTTTTCGGCTGAAACGTTTATTTTTAACGGATTCCGTTAAAAACTAGGTTTCGGCCAAAAACTTGAAAATGGCACTGGTTGTAGGAAACTGCAAATTCTCTCCATCTTACTTCATCTTTGGAGGTAGCGGACTCCTACAAATACTCAAAATTTAGTTTGAGAAATGATACAAACATTTGTAAAATTGAATCTACTTTCATTGGGTATAATTTGTTTTCATTTTCATTGTTTTTATCTAATTTTATTTAATTTTATAAAAAAATCACTCCATAATATTTTTAGGTGAGAGTATGATTCAGTGAAATGAAAAATCCATATCTCTAAAAATACACAACGGAAAATTATGGAAAATTTATATTCATAATTGTTAAACTATTCTCTTTAAAAGGTAATTTTTAGATTTTACTTTTAAGTAAAAATTAAGATAGATACAAGGTGTAGAAAAACACGTGTTTAAAATCTACAACGTTTTCATCTTGGTCAACTTAAAAAAATTCTAGAAATTATAATATTCATTCGTTAGATTCAAAATTATAGTCATAATAAAATAGAGTCTTTGTAGATTGTTGCAGTATATTTCATTTCTTAAAAACATAATTTTAATAATAGATACATTGTTGTGGAAAAAAATAACTCATTATCATTCCTTTCATGTTTAAGGAACATACTGTTAAACAATTGTCAAATTGACATACCAAATCTTGATAAAAAAAAATTGAAAAATAGTCATTAGAAATATAACAAAATTATTCACAAGTTTTGTTTTTATTTTAAAGTGAAATTCTAAATAAAAAAAATACTTTTGTATGCCGGAAGTTGAAGAACTTGTGAAAATACAGTTGTTTTTGTCATAAAACAAGCAAAAGTGTTACCCATCTTCATGATTTTACCCTTGGTTTGTATCTTTTTAGGCTTTTCTTCTTAGTGGTGTGCTTTGTGCTCCCTAGTTTTCCATAGTGAGTTAGTTAGTCATTTCTTTTGGTCTCTGACCTAAGGTGGTATACCTCCCACTCCATCGGTCGTGAGGACTTTTTGGTCTTCCACTTAGAAATGTAGAGCTTCCTTTTTATAGGCATTATTTTTTATAACACTGGTTTACCAGAGTCAATGTATGAGACTTTTACGGACTTGAACGATCCCGCAAGGGAAGAACCTGCGCGTAATATATTCATGGAAAAAGTTCCCTATGATACAAACCAAGGAACCTCTTCACTAAGGGATTCTTGTTCTTTTCCTTTCTTCAAAAACGTTGGTGTCCCTTTGATGGCCACTTTGTACATTCTTGGGTTGAATGTGTGGCTACCAGTTTGGTTGGGTACCATTCCAAATGCCTTGAATGCTATTGATGCTTCTTAGTTAAGCACATTTTTTCATGGGCATCATGTTGATGTTACTTCGTCAACAAAGTCTTCTCCTCCTCCTTGTACCTTCTTTGGTGAATGTATAGCTACGAGTAACCATAAGTATAAACAAAATAGAAAGAGGAAGAATAGGAAGAAGAAATCACCAACCTATGTGAGTCATGTTGGATATAGGTCATCAACCTCTGCAAGTCATGTTGAATACCAGGAACGAGCCTCTCCAAGTCATGATGGGGGAAAGAACCTAGTCCCTACAAGTCATACTAGAGTTCAATCACCAACCTCTACAAGTCATGTTGGAGATGTGCAACCAACCACTGCAAGTCATGTTGGGGGCACAAGTCTCGTCAATGCGAGTCATAGGAGTGATATGCAATTATCCACTCCTATTCATGTTGGGGGAATTGATTCTGTTGAGAAACCTAGATGGATAGGATGTAAGCCTAAGTTCCTTTGTAATATTTGCAAGGGATATCACCTTGTTACGAGGAAAATATCTCTATGGCTAGGGTAAACCACAACAGACGAAAATGACTGTAGAAATCAACTCTATTCTCAAGTATGATATGTAAACAAATATGCTAGCAAGACAAGATAACAAGCCTACCTCATCTAGATGTTCGATGAAGTCCATTGTTGAGCACTTGACCCAAAGCAATATACCTGCAACTAGTCCTCTACAACCAAGAAAATAAACCATATGGTGATAATAAATGATGCTAGCACATTCAATAGCATAATCCATTAATAAACATGACAAATACGCCCATGGAATAATAATTAAAATATTTGCAAGATATCAATTGGACAGAAAAATAATATTTCTATTAATATATGATCAACAGAAGTGAAAGCGTTATGGACTTCTGTGTCGTCATGGTTTGTAACCAAGAAACTAAGCTCCTTCCATATGGGCCTCCACCACTTCAATCCTCCACCAAAGGCAAGTTCAAAGAAGAGAGACATTGAAGTTCTCAATCAGATAAGGGAAGATCTTGGGGGCTGAACACTGTGTTCAGACTTAAAGGACAAAGGGATGCAGACTCAATATGAAGTAAATAATTTATCTAGAGTAACTTTTCTCTCAAAGTTGAATTCTTTGTCTCCTTTCCATAGCTCGGAATTGGCCCATTTATATCCTTCAAATGGAACTGAAGGGCCAAGTTGGAATGTTTCCAGTATATGGAAGGCTAAGGATCATAGATCTCCTGTCGTGACATGGAAACCTGGCATTAATTTTCATTTTTGGGTAGAAATCCTGATGTACACAGGCTGTAGTGGAGCATCCTATGTATACGCATGTTGTATAGTAGGAAAGGTGCGTACATGTGGAAAAATATGTATTATTATCTCTAGGATTTACAAACATGGATGATAAGTCTTCATAGGGAAATGGAAAAATGTCTTTTGTGAAAGATTGCATAAGGTGAGGAAAATATTTCTATAACAGATGCCCCCTAATGTGTGAGGTCATAGGAGTATCTGTGATGGCCAAAATATATTATAAAAAAACTAGAAGTTGAGTGATGGGGAACCAGCTGGAAGAACTAGTTGCTCATTACATTTTGTACCAACTTTGCATACATGGATACCAATAGAATTACACTGCAGATCCATGTGAAAATATACCAAAAAATTGTCCATGGCCATGAATAGGAAAATACAAATGTGGTTACATGCCAAAGAATGTCATAGTCACGAACAAGGCCCAGTAGAACTAGTCTCAAAATCAGTCTGAATATATCTATATACAATGGAGTACAATCTAATCTCTCATCATCATTGAAGTCATATAAGTACTGGTCCAATGAAAAGGAAGCAACAACTCAGGAAAGCTGCGGCCACATACTGATGTGTTCAAGTCTTCTACACAATCCGCCAAGGCTACAAGTCTACATCATGTGAATAAAGGAGTTGAGGTCGAACATAATGAGACATCGTTTGATTACCGATCATTGAGGTATATCGTTAACAAACGCGAGACAACCTACTGATAATGAAAGTAGGTATCAAGGCACCAAGTACATTCTTACAAGTGTGAATAAAGGACACCTAAATAATCCATCGATCAGGAGACATTGATGTATTCTCAACTGTCGATGGTGAGAGAACCTGCCACTAATGACTGCAAGCCTCAAGGTACTCATAAGACTCTAGGTCCCATTTCCAGAATAGATGAGTTGAATTCGATGGAAGGAGATGCACCAAAAGGATATCATTAAGGAATCTCTCATCATTCATCACAAGGTATAAATAAGAAGCTTCATGATTTGGAGGAAATCAGACGAAGAACATGTTCACGAACTAACGACCCTGTGCATCTTTTGCATGTGCCAAGTGCAAGCGGTACATGAAAAAGAACCTCTGAATAGAAAACAATGAGTAAAATTGATGGCAAAGGAGAGGAAACCAACAAAAAGGCTAATGGCATCCAAGACACTACACAAATCCCAATGTGTGAAGAGATGTCTTTCCTTCGAACACAAGGGAAACCACCCAGTCAAGGACCAATGATGAAATGTCAAGTGTTGGGTTCATGGTTACCTACCAATGATTATAGTAGGACTAAGGTGCATGATAGGACTACAATATCATGTGACTCTAAGAAAAACTGAGGGTATGGCCGACATGCAAAGTCAATAGTTCTGAGAAATGGCCAACATAGGTTGATAGATTTCCTTTGAACAAGAGCATGAGACATATGGAATACTCTGACAACATAGACTCAATGATGGAACCATGAGATGTAGGAGGCATCAATGAAATTCTGTATAGGGACTAGAAGAGTAACCAGTCGGTAGAGAAGACTCTCTTTAACGAGCTCAGCTTCCTAAGGCCATGATAAACCCAAAATTATGATGACAAATGGACTCAATAACTTTGTGCTATGTTCAAAGGCGACACGACTGCTGCTAATATAAGATAATACTCTCTTCCCGCCTGTATTTTTTTATTTTTTCATTGACAAATGAACGCTATGATACAGAGGAGGAAATGAGTTTCGCAAGTAAGCAAAACTAGTTCCATTAGTGGAACATACGTATGCTCAATGCAAGGAGATGCATGCAAGAGATGGACACTCGGGAGAATGTTCCCTCCTGGGTATAGGGTGTCAAATTGTGAAGGATATAAATGAGGCTCTGCTTGGTTTAGGATGCAAAAACTATTGAGGAAAATGGTTTATAATGCAAAGAGAGAATCAACTAAAGGCTCAATGCTGCAAGCAAGGGCACAAGATGCAATCACAACTTAATGCCAAAAAATGTCCTTTTTCATGAAATCTAGTCTACTTGGTGTGAAAAAGGGATAAACTTGTTCCAAATAGACTTCCTTTCAAATCCAATTTATGAGTGTGAAAGAGACAAGTTCACTTGGCAGTCTTTTCTCTTTTTGAAGATGAGTCGAAAAAGAGCTTAACTAAGACTCACAACCTTTCAAGTCTAATTTAACGAGTGTGAAAGGGACAAATCACTCGGCAATATTTTCTCTTTTTAGAGGAGTCAGAAAATATCTTAACTCAGACTCGCTTGGGAGATTCTAGGTGACAAGTCACAAGGGAGGTCAAGGCTCTCATGCTGGGCTTCTGGTGAATGTCAGTATCTTACAAATAGCCGACATAATATTTGGAAAACCCAAAGCTTTCCAAGTCGAGGGGATAAAATGCTAGCGGAGGTTATTGTCTCTGTGATATATGAGATAATGTCTCTTACCGAAAAGGACATAGGCGGGGACATTGGACACCCCACAAGACCATCCCAATCGAAGGGAACCTCCTTAGGTCTTAGAAGGAGAGTACTCAGGGAGAATAGGACTCTCTCTTGTTCAGAAGGAGTGTTATCAGCAATGATGACATCATGGTTGAAGGATGAATCACCCTCCACAAGGAGAGTAGGATTGACAAGAGAATACATTGGTACAACAACTTCTTCAATTCTAGGTTGAAGAGGATGTGTGATAGCAGGGATAGGGTACACATCACCCTTGACAACGAGGGTGTGGTCAGGAGAATATTGTAGTGGCATTATTGTCATGTCAATCAACGGGGAAATAGGGTGTGGGGAAACCACAGATGCCTCAGAATACGAAGGGCCCTTATGTAAGCCCCACACTTCTAGTATCCCAATAGTAACTGGACAAAAACGAGTAAGGTGATCTCCTTCGCAAGTCCTGCAAAAGAATTTAGGCTTACGTCTGAGACATCTAGGCTTCTCAATGCCCCCAACGTCATTCCCAATAGCTAGTGACATGCTCTCAATGTCACTGGTAGAGGTGAGAGATTCATCTCCTAGATGATGTACAAAGGTTGGAGATGTGGCATTGATATGAATCATGGCGACTAGAGTGATGCCCCTAGCATGACTAGCAGCGACTGGTTGTAAGTCTTCAACATGACTTGCAAAGGTCGCCGACCATTCTCCAACATGACTGGTAGAGGTTGGTGATGGAGCTCTAGTATGAATGGTAGTGACTGGACTAGTGGTGGGCTATGTCATTTGATACCAAGGTCCAGGGAAATATTGGCTTAGAAACATTGCAGGCCAGGAAGGATCCTAGTTTACCCCATGTCCCTGTCCGAAAAGGTAGTATCCTCTGCCTAATTGATCCAAAGAGTTCTGTAGTGGCATCATCATTGAAGTCTGTGAAGAGATGTAAGTATGATAAGGACTATTCGAGTGAGGATATATGTTTCCCCCTTGTGAAGGGGTTCTGTGAAGAGGGTATCCAGAACCGTAAAAATGATTCTCCCCGTATGAAATACCCAGGGATATATGTGGACCTGCCATGGGAAAAGTGTTCATAGGAATTGGCATGGCAGACGAAGGATACACTGACGGGGTGTAATGAGTAGGATAAGCACCCATTTGAGCATTATCTCTTGGAGAAACATAGCTAGGACTGGATCCGTAAGTGGAAAGATTCCAACCTCCCACAGTGAGAGTTGGTTGAGGGATAAGACTCCTATCAAATAGTGAGAGTTGTTTGAGGGATATATAGAGGAGCCATTATGCCCAAGATGTAAGTATAGGAATATTAAAATGATTAGAGACCCAAGGCATGGACTAACGATCATAATGTTGCATACCATTATGAACAGCGGGAAAATTCTTCCCCATGAAATGAGTGAACATCATGGGGGTGGTAGCAATAAATGAGGGAGTTATGGGAACTCCATTATCCATGATAATTAAAACTCAGTAAACAATCCTAAGGCCAACTAGTAATCAAAGAGCACACCAAAAATCAAACGACCAATATGCACACAAATGGGGTAAACTGGATGAAAGTGGCCTCCCTCCCTAAAGAAGGTATGTCTCACCCAAGAGGGGTCTGAGACTCCCTGCTAAAGATGAGAGGTAACATAATCAGTTATAAGGTCCCTCGTGGGCTTAACAACGAGTCAGTCAGATCCCCCCGGAGAGGTAATCCTCCATAAAGGTTGTGTGTTGTTTGACCCTTATCTAACCCAGGGTACATGTAGAATAACCCCTGCAAGTAACCTATGTGGCACATAAGTCAAGCAACTAAGAAACTAATGTATAACCGATGCATAGGAGAGAAGTCATAAGTTAGGACCACCATATGGGCAGTGTAGCAAAGCCCAAAACCTTGAAAGTACCACCTCTCATGGAGGTAAAGGAACTACCAAAATCCCCAGATACAAATAGATCCCTAGAAATATCTTTGATGCTAAGAAGGTATCGGGGGGATATCACTTCAACCAACCTTGTGTGACCTTGTGATTAACTCTGGTGTGAGCAGAGCCTCCTCATATTACCAATTATACAATGGATTTCTCCACTCTCTCTGTCAGAAACATATGTTGATTTAATTGCCTTGGAGAAGTTTACTCACAAAATCCTATTCCAAGGCACTAAATCCTAAGCTAGTTTGTGCACCCTGGAAAATAAAATTGTGACTAATCAATTTTAAATTATAGCATTAATTTTAGTGTATGTGCTTACTAAAAAAGGTATGGTAATGAAATTCATGATGTTATGACTAAAAAAGAAACGTAAATATGAATATAATGCAAAGTCCTAACTTCAATTTTCAATGAATGATATGTTTCTAATAACAAATGCAATTTCCAATTTCAACTCTCGAATTATGAAGTGAAAATGCAATCTTTCTTTACATGCACTAAGCTAATGACAAAGACTCAAAAGATAAAAAAATTCCAAGAAATGCAAAATGCCTAATATTTTTGTATTTTCAATATAAGAAAAATGAAAATGCATGGACTGAACAACAATTTGATATATAAAACTCTTCTTTGTATAGAAAGAGATAATTCAAGCAGAATACCAAGGAGCGAAACACCCATCCCAATGTACAAGGACAATCAAAATGAAAAGGTGATGAGAAATACTTCGCCCAAAAATTCAACCCCAGACAAGTTTCATGTCATCCTACAAGCACTTAACAGTGACTACAAAGACCCAAGAAGACTCAGCACACATCAAATCCCACCCAGCAACCACCAAACCCAGCAAAAAAGCAAAGAAGGCTAGTATACCTGATTGTTCAAGGAAACATAGCGTATGTACGCAGCTTGCAGAGGGACAACCCGTGTATATACGTGACTATCAAGCCAAAAACCGCATATATGTTTCAAAAACAAAGCCAGGCAAGGGAGAAGGCTGAAAAAATAATACCCAGAGTGAACAAAGGATGTCAAGCAATGATACAACAAGAAACGCAATAGGAACAAGATCAATCTAAGGAGAAAATTACTCCAAACCCTAAGAAACAAGATTCATTCCCCATTATGGTCGCCAATTCTGTTACGAGGAAAATCTCTCTATGGCTAGGGTAAAACAAAATAGATGGAAATGACTGCAGAAATCAAATCTATTCTCAAGTATGCTATGTAAACAAATATGCTAGCAACACAAGATAACATGCCTACCTCATCCATATGTTTGATGAAGTCCACCATTGAGCACTCGACCCAAAGAAATATACTTGCAAATAGTCCTCAACAACCAAGCAAAGCAGGAATACGGTGATAATAAATGATGTTAGCACATTCAATATCATAATCCATTAATAAACATGAAAAATATGCCCATGGAATAATAATTCAAATATTTGCAAGATATCAATTGGACGGGAAAAGAGTATTTCTATTAATATATGATCAGAAGAAGTTAAAAGGTTACACACTTCTGTGTTGGCGCAGTTCGGAAACGAGAAACTAAGTTCCTTCCAGCTGAGCCTCTACTACTTTAATCCTCCACCAAAGGCAAGATCAAATAAGAGAGACAATAAATTTTTCAATCAAATAAGGGAAGAGCTTCGGGGCTGAATACTATGTTTAGACTTAAAGGACAAAGGGATGCAGACCCAATATGAAGTAAATAATTTCTTCAGAGTAACTTTTCTCTGAAAGTTGAATTCTTTCTGTCATTTCCATACCTCAGAATTGTCCCATTTATAGCCTTCAAATGGAACTGAAGGGTCGAGTGAGAACGTTTCTAGTATATGGAAGGTCAAGGATCATAGATCTCCTGTCATGACATGGAAACCCAACATTAATTTTCATTTTTGGGCACAAATACCGTTGTATGTGGGTTTTAGTGGAGCAACCTACGTATACGAATGTTGTATAGTAGGCAAGGTGCGTACATGTGGAAAAACATGTATTTTTAGCTCTAGGATTTACAAACAGGGATGATAAGGATGCAAAGGGAAATGGATAAAGGCGTTTTGTGCAAGATTGCATAGGGTGAGGCAAATCTTGATATAACACACCTTACTCATATGTGCCCTGGAATTCCAAAGGAACAAATATTGTGGTCCATATCTGCAATGTCTTCTGATTCTGAGTCTTTTGAGGTTTCCTCACAGTCTATTCATCTAGTGGTTGAGAAAGTGGTCATGTTGATGCGATCTTCGATTGATCCCACTCCTCTTTTGGGGGGTGATACACCTTTAGACCATGTTGTCTCACATTCTATTCAGTCGTTGGTTGAGAAATTGGTCATGTCGATGCAATCTTCAGTTGATCCCACTCCTTTTTTGGGGGGTGATGTTCCTTTATACCATGTTGTCTCATAGCCTATTCAACTTGTGGTTGAGAAAGTGGTCATGCCAATGCAATATTCGGTTGATCCCACTCCTCTTTTGACGGGTGATTCACCTTTACATCATGTTGTCTCATAGCCTATTCAGCCAGTGGTTGAGGAAGTGGTCATGCCAATGCAATCTTTGGTTGATCCCACTCTTCTCTTAGAGAGTTTTGAGTCTACCAAAGCGGTCACGCCGATGCAATCTTCGGTTGATTCCACTCTTCTCTTGGAGAGTGTCAAGTCTACCAAAGTGGTCACTCCTAGGCAATCTTCGGTTGATCACACTCTTCTCTTGGGGAGTAATGTGTCTACCGACTATGTTTTTAACATTTCCAATTCAGTACTTTCAGAACAAGGGGGGATTTTGCTCACTTCGAGCACACCCCCTCCAAGTCATAGGATGGTTTCCTTTGATTGGAATGACCTTGTTGAGCATTTCCTTCCTTCTTATTCACCTTTTCAAATAAAGATTGAAGTAAATTCAAAAAACATTTACCGATGTATTGTGGATGAAGGAGCCTCCACGAGTATTTTATCCTCCTCAACTTGACAAGGTTTGGGTTCTCCAAAGCTTGTGTATTCTTCGCAAGAGATGTTGGATTTCGACAGATGTCCTAGTGAATATTTGTGGATTATTACTCAGTTTCCTATCACGTTATGTGGGAGGACTATCCTTTTTGATGTTATAGTGGTGCAAGGCCCATTATATTTCAATATGCTTATCGGGTGTGATTATGTATATGCTATGAATTTTGTGGTGTCTACGCTCTTTCAGGTGATGCATTTCCCTCACAATGGAAGCATCGTCACTTCAACCAACTGTCATCTGATAAGCACCATCCTAATTCGATGCTATTTTAGGATACCCCTTTATATGTTCCTAGTGTTCATGTAGAATCTACCCCACCACGAGTTAATTATGTGGCGTCTTATCCTCCATGTTCAATTGCTTCTGAGAAGGAACCTGTGCAATCATGTTTTCCTTCTCGATACATGGTCTCGAAAATTCATCAGTCTTTTTATCCAATGGGAGAATGGGAGCCCTTGCTTCCCCCTCTTGGTCTGAGTGGTCTTGTGTTTCCTTTTGAATTTGATCTTATTGTTTGTAGATCCTCAAACCCTTGTTCTTGTGATTCTTCGTTGATAGACTCTGCGAGTCCTGTCTAGAACCTCCATCGTCATATGGAATATAGTCAGTATGCTTCACCCTTTGGGACTTTCAACCGTCCTCATTCACGTGATTTATTGGATATTGAAATTCCTTCAGATGAAGCTATCCTTGAAGCCATGACTACAGTTTCTATACCGTTGAAATACTTACACCGTGGTTTTTGTTTTCTTCCTTTTTGGGAGACTTTCTAGATTGACTATCGAAGAAACTCTGGGCTAGAGACTAACATCGAGATCTACTTGAACTACTACCATGCATGATTTTTAAGTGTGTGTTGTTCTTTTTACCATATTGTACAGTCCAAGTTTGTTGTTTTCAAGTTTTGTATTCAATAACACCTCTTATTTTCTTAAGTTTCTATGTATATTGGATCTATTAACTTCTGGATAAGTGTTATTGGCCTTATATGCATGATCTTGGAAACATTTTTCTTTGACCTTTTTTCATCATATCGATTCGTTATGACAGGTATTGACCTCGAAACTGGCATATAGGATATATTTTTCCCTACTTGCATTTTTTCATTATTCATTTCCTGGTTCATTTGGCCTTAGGATCGAGCCCACTAAATTGAAACACTAACCTTTCTTGTTGATAAGTGTGTTGTACTTTATGTGGTAGAGCCTTCCTTCCATGGGAATCCTAGTTAGAGACTCGTTTTCCATTTGGTGCCCATGTCAAAGTATTTCATAAGCACGAGATTCCTTTTAGTCCCACCATGACTGTGTGTCGAAGCCTCATTCTTCTTCATTTTTCTGATCTATACCCATGGGACTCCCTACGAGCATGGTTTGTTGTCTTTCGGTCTCACTTAAAATTTGAAAGAAACATCTAATGAGATATTATTTATTCTTTCCAGTGTCATTTGGATTACTTAAGAAAAGAATCCCCCTAGAGTATTCTTTAAGCCCTTTTCAAAATCTCTAAAATTGAAAAGATTGTCGAGCGATCTTCTTTCCCTTCACGCTCATCATACTAAAATTTGAAGGCACATATGTCTCATGGTATTTTACCTATTTTTCGGTCCGAACAGTTAATTTATGAATAAAGGTATTCCCTAGGAGTTTCGGTTCTCTAGGAGAGTATTCTGAGGCATACGTTTAACTCTTTTTCGGGCCTAAGGAACTAGAATTTCGAAAAAGGGTCATTCTCCTTGGTTTTGGTTTATCTCTTTTTTGGGCCTTGGATATTATATATGAAACATGAATCCCCCCATAGTCCATAGTTAATCTCTTTTCAGACACCCTAAATATGAAAATATCGTCAAGTTACGTTGTTCCTTTTACACTCGTTAATTGGTCTAGAAAGAATATTTATTTGGCACAAGTTTAACCCTTTTTCCGGCCAATAGATTATCCAGGAAAAAGGTACGCCTCAAGAGACATGTCTCACTGGGAAAATTCTCCTAATTTATATTTTATACTTTTTCGAGCTAAGGAGACTAAACTTAGAAAAAGGTTGCGAGTCCATAGCTAAGCTCTTTTCACACTCTTTAAAATTGAAAATATAGTTGAGTGATCTTGTCTCAGTCACACTCGTTAAAATGGTTTTGAAGAGACGTCGCTTCGGTATAAGTTTAATCCTTTTTCAAACTGACTGGAATAATTACGAGAAAAAACACTCTGGAGTCTTTTTTTAGTGTTTTTCAGACTCTCTAAATGTGAAAAACCATCAATCTTACCTTCTCTGGTCTCGTAAAAATTCACATGGTGGGAGACTTGTTGTGTCATACTTACTCTCATCGCATGTCTCATCCTTTCTTATTTGGCCTAATTCCGTATTTATGTTGCTATTAACTAAACCTTCAAATCATTCCTTAAATGCAAGCCTGGTAGCACTTTTTCCCTCGCAATCTGACACCTTGACCTATGGAGGAATTTTCCTGAGTGTTCTTATCCTGTACATGTCCCCTTGCATCGAACATCAGTATGTTCCATGCGCTTGGAAATATTTTTCTTTCCCGTGACACTCGTTCCTCCTTTGTAACATAGCATTCTTTTATTCTTTTTCTAGCTTGTTAAAATTTTCAAAAAGACAAAAAAATCAAATATTCCAAAAAGAGGAGATGGGATATACATTCTCTTTTATTGACAACAAGATAGTCTCCCTTATAGACATAGAACAACCTTTCGTTTGTTCGCCAAGCATTGGGATCTAGTATGACCTTAAGAATTTGTTCTCATTCCATAGAGTTGGGACCTCCTCCGTTTGGTTACTCTTCCAAACAAATGGAGATTTTGTGGTGCCTCATTGTTGTGGGTGGGAAATCCCTCCTACGGACTAGCACTAAGGGTTTTATCATGCATGCAGAAATGACC
>SNQJ01S0023527.1:8628-58527 GCA_010110895.2 Picea sitchensis | reverse complement strand
TTGGGTCAAATTGATAGGATAGATAAAATTGGCTTTCATCAGTTTCTCGACCTCAACCTTAATGGCTACTACTTTCCTGGGATTAACTGGATGAAGCTTTTTCCGAACAGGCTTGGCATCCAGATAAGTTGTGATTTCATGTTCGACTATTTTTGGATTGATGCCTGGCATTTCCTCGTAAGACCAGGAAAAAATGTCGCGGAATTATTTAAATAGATATGTGTAGATTTGAATCTCTCTAGGGGAATAGTTAGCTCTGATGAAAACATTCTCCACGACTCCAGGGGTTCTGGAGATATTAATCGGTATGGTTTCAGTGATAGTTTCCATATTACCCTCGGCATAAACCTCATGTGTAGCTAAGGGATTAATAGGACAAGACCTATCTCCTGTCATATTCAAGGTGAATTCTTCTGCTTCGATTCTGCTTAACTCTAGGAGGAAGTATGATCTGTAATGGAGATTGTCCTGGGGTTTGTCCGGACTAGTCATTGCTTCAATTATTGCTTTGTCGGAGGGAAAGACTAAGTCTAACGAATTGGTATCAGCAAGAGAGCCTTGAGCTCAAATAGGATCTAGAATCGGATCTAACTCATGTGCAGGAGTTGGATCTATGTTGACCGAAGATTGTTGGACTAAAGAGTACGCTACTTTGGCTGCGGACAAGGGCATGGACATGCCAAGGTGCCCTATCCCTTCCCTTGTGGCCAATGGGGAAGGAAGTATCCACGGATTGTTGAAGTAAGTCGTGCGAAACAACGAAACTTGGAAAATCTCAACCTTATGCTGGTTGGATATGAACTTGACATCGCCTTGAGGGGGCGGGTAATCGAAGGTACCCATCAAAGATGGGAACAAACCAACCCCTACATTGACTATGCCCGGTTGGGGATTATCAATCATAGGGACCGCGGATACCCCCAATGAAGGGTCAGGTTTGGAGAAAGACAATTGATCAATGGTCACAATCCAGTCCTCGTGTGGAAACAACAAGACCCGAAAAACTGTAGTGACCACTACTTGCATGGCATAAGTCCAACTCCTTCTTAACAAGAGATTGTAGTTGAGGGACGCGTCGACTACTTCTACCTTGATGCACACGGTTTTCCCTCCTAACTGCATTGGGAAAGAGGGAATGATACCATGTGGTCGAAACAAATGACCGTCAAAAGCAGTGAGAAGAGTAGGTGACAAAGACAAAATGGGTTGGCCAATGGCCTTCCAACATGCCAACAACATAACGCATGTCGAGGCACTCTCATCAACCACCGCGCAGAAAATGTTCTGAGTAAAAATTTTCATGGGGTGAGCCACTACTATCTGAAATTCTACGTGGTAAGGCGGATGAGGTTTTAAGTCGGTTGTATCCAGCATGATTGTACCCGGATTACAAGTCTCAATAGATCCTAAAGAGGCTAACAAATATTTCCTCTGGGAGGGGAAGCTTTGGAGGACCTCCAAAGAGGACATCACACAAGAGGTTTGGGACAAATCCTCCACCACAGAATAGTTCTGGGCGGCCCTTGCATTAGGGTTGTGAGAAGCTTTCTTGAACGCACCTTTTGGGATGAGTGTCATTGTTTCACCCAATGTCTTCTCGATCTGGAGAGGAAGAGATGGGATTTCAGTTTCTTTTCCCTTCTCAGAAGTGCTTGGTTTACTGTAGTCATGCGCTCTAGTCAATCTAAAAGCATCGCCTTTCATCATATACACATTTGCGAATGCAGGATTATTCAAAGACAGAGAGGGTCCTTGGCTACCCCCTTCCGCGCTTGTAGAGGCTTCGGTTAGGTTTTTCCCATGTTGAAATGGATTGGTTGACATGGCAGGTTGTTGTTGTGTCACAAACTTTTGGGCCTCTGCAAGCCAAGGACATTGGTGGGTCGGGTGGTCTTCCACGCACAGAGTGCACAGATATCTCGCCTTTCATTTCTCAGTGTTGCCCCCGCCAACATTATTAGTGGGTTTCTTATCCCCCTTACCCTTCTTTCATTGTTTTTTCTTTCCATCAGGCTATTGGGTGGCCTTTGGATTTGTCAATTGCACTATGTGTACATCTGACGTTTGGGTAGGGGGAGCAGCCAAAACAGTAGTTTGGCTAGTCGTTGTGTGTTGTATAGACAATTGTTGCAATTGCTTCGTCAGTTGTTCAGCGGGATTTATTTGTGCTAAACCAACAATACCATCGACATGTGTTCCAGCTCTCTGTCTGGTTTTATCAAGTATTGAGCATGGCACATTTGGCAAGATCTCGTATAATAAACTAGACTGAGAGTAGATTAGCTCAAGATATTGAGCTCTCATGATGGCATCTTCTTCAGAAAACACTTTCGACGTCACGACATCTTTGGATAACTATGGGACCAAAGACTTAAGGAACCACTCAAGTAGGAATGCTGGTGGGACTAGCACCTTAATTAAACTCTTCCGGCATCTCCATTCTCAGATGTGATCAGAGATATGGTCTACTTTTGTCTGTTCAAAATTGGCCAGCAATTCTGTGCCAGCTTTGTATCTCACAGGTAATTGGAAATGGTTTAAGAAATCCATTGCCAATTCGTCGAAGGAAGAGTATCTTGAGAAGTTGAGCTCAATGTACCATTTCGCGGCACTCCCAGTGAGATTACATTGAAACAATCACAATTGTATTGAGTCGTCTTTCAACGAGTTAGACGAGCACCAAAGATGGAAGGTGGTCACATGATCTTCTGAATCTTCGTCAAGCTTAGCCTCGAACTTTGGTATGTTTGAAGGCAACTTTGTCGGCATAGAGGGCCAATGTGGATCGTGACAGATAGGGTCATTCAACAATCTTGTCAAGTCTAGAAAATGCAAGGTTTCCAAGAAAGGTAGTTTGGGTTGTTGGTAATAACCATGGAAAAAGAGACCTGCAGTTTAACTGGCACTAGGTTGCCAGGAAAGTTAGGCTATTGGCCCGGGTTTTGGTAAAAACCATGGCCATAACCAACATATGGATTCTGCGTGTAAGGAGACATCATCGGCTGATTCCCAAAATAAGACGTAGATGGTTGGGCGTGCATTACATTCAAAAGACTTTGGGAAGGGTTTCCCCATGCCGATCCCATGGGCATAGGCATAGCACCCTATCTGAGGTTCCATTGGTTGTGAAAATAATTGTCCCAGACCAGCATTCCTGATGAGGGAACTGATCCCTGCCAAGAATTCCAAGGTTCCGATGCAGAGAAGTTCCTGGGTTTTCCCTCTGTGCAGGAATAGTACCCTGCATAGGAATAGGTTATCCGTAACCGAGGTTTCCCCCAGTCAGGAGAGCAGCTGATGAGAAAGCGCATTGTTACCAAATGCACCAAACAAAGAAAATGGTTTCAAGCCTGCCGACATATTATGAGAAGGTGGCCCTTGACTCCCTGCTCTAAATAAGCTATGGTGTGTGGGTGGCCCGACAGATTGTTGGTGGGTGCCACTGAGCGAAGGGGAAGAAGGAGGTATATGACCTCCCCCGTAAGGGAAAGCATTAAAAGGATCTAAAGTTCCCCCCATGTGTCCTTGCAGAGGAGTGTTAGAGCTCCCTTCCCCCAGGCCTAAAGTCTGTAAAGTGGAGTAGGAAAGTACAGGACTTGTACCTGACCAAGGCATCCCGTATGAGAACAGAGGGCCTGTCGCACTCGGTGTGAAAGGGGGAGTGGCTGCTGCCATAGATGGGATCAGACCACTGCTTGAGGTAGAGGTGGTCGAGACCATGGTGGCTCGGACCAGTGACGGTAGGTGAGGAGGTGGAATATCCCCTGTGGTGACAATCGTAGTGGGAATTGAGGAATTCCCAGAAGAAGTGGCAGCATTTGTTTCCATTGTTGCGTGCGACACTGTCTCGCACTCGTAAGGGTGAATATGTACGATGATGGGTGTCGAAAGATTAGTGGTTGGAGTTTCATATGGACCAAGAGCTTTTTCTCCAAGCTCTAAAATAGTCGTTTCCTCCAGATGTTGGTCAGGTACAGTTTCCTGTGACCCGATCACTTAAAAAGACCCTTGCTGGTCTAGCTTTCGCCTCAGTGGTGGCGGAGGTCGCTCCAGTGTAACCGGTGATAGGCCCAGAAGCCTTCGTGATTGCAGAAGCTCATGATCCTCCACTATGTGAGAATATCAAAGACACACTAGGGATTTCTATTCATTCAAAAACAACACACACTAAAAAGGTCCCTCTAAGATAAAACAAGCACACACTAAACTAGTTGGAAGAACAGTTACAACAACCAACACTAGAGCAGCTTACCAGTGCAAGTGAAAATAGAACATGGAAGCACACTACGGGTATACTCTTCAAAGCGTGGCCTGATGTCTATCCTAGGTACCGCGGTATACCCCCGCAGTCACCTCTGTATGTCTCTAAAAAAGATAGGCAACTAGGTTGCCAGCACGTGAACAATCACCAGGAGGGTACAGACAAAAGTCGGATAGACCACAATGAGCAGGGTATCGATCCTGAAACCTATCAAGGGTATCGAAGGCAAGTGGTCCGAAAGACAACTGAGGACCTCGAATGAATTCGAGACCCACGAAGCTCCGTGGCAAATGAAATCGACGGAATCCCAGGACAAACCCTCTATATGTGTTCTCCCCTACGATTGGTCCAACTTTGGAGGGGTTATCTCGGCTACCTTTCCGCACGTGACCTCTTTTTTATCCCCTGTGTTAGAGGGGGGTCCTAGATAACTTTCACGATACTAGACTTTGACACTCCCTAACTCAGACTCCAATGTTTGATTTAATGGCCTTGAAGAGTTTCCTCTGCAACTTAATTCAAGGCCCTAACCCTAAACTAGTTGGTTGACACTACAAACATAAAAAGTCTAATGAATTTTAGATTTAGCGTTAATTTTTATGGTTTGTCTTATTTGAAAGGTTATGAATGTTAAACTAGTGGTGTTTGAAAGACGAAAGAAAAATAAACAGAAAGCTGGAAACAAAATAACTTCTTCTTGAATCAAATATTAAACAACTTTTCAAACTAAAAAATTTCTAAGATTTTTAAACAGCAAACTCAAAGCAGGATTTCACTCGACTATAAGCTACTTATGATCTAAGTAAACCGTCAAGAACTTATGAAAGTAAATACTTTTCCCTAGTTACTAATGCAAACCAACACTATTTAACCAAACAAAGAAATAAAATATTTTTTTTTATTCGAATGCTCACAAAGCAAAAAGGAAAAATATCAACATGTAAAAACCAAGAAAACTTCTGGCCTAAGCGCAGATCACAAAGTGTCACTTTAAAAATAATATGCAAGCAAATTAAAACTGGACTCTCACACTTGTCTAAAAACCCTATAAAAATAAAATTTTGAGGAAAACTTTTTGATGAAAAAGAAAGCTATTGTTGTGATCAAACCTAAGTTATGGATTGCTACGATAGAGACCCAAAAAACTGAGAGGTATAACTCTTGTCAAAGGAAAGGATGACTGCCTCACCTTAAACAAAACATTTCTCCACCGGCACACCTACTGACAGTTCAAAAGAAAGCATTTGCACACGAGTTGTGTAAAGTCAGGGCGTGTGTACACACGTGATGGCCTTATACAGGCTGTGTGTATCTCTTAAAATCTAAGACAAATAAAATCCCAAGCAATCTAGCCTAGGCAGAGACTATTGGTATTAAGAACCAGGATCTCTTGAAGACTTAGACACTTACTTTAATAGAAAAAAGAAAACCATTCAAGGAAAACTTCATAGAATAAACCAATCTGAGGTGAAACCTAAGCTATAGACTACAAACAACTAAGACTAGAGAGAGTTCCAGAAAACCCCTGAGAAGGATTGCTTTTGACAGGGGAGAGGGTGACTGTCTCTCTAAAAGAAAAAATTTGGAATCATACACACAACTGACACTTCCTCAGCTAGTGTGTACACGTGGGCTGTGGGAAGGTAGGGTGCAGGTACATGCGTGCAGACCTTATACAGACCACGTGTACCTCTGTGGGAAAAAAAATGCAATCAAGAATAGAAACAAAGATAATTGGTATGGAAGACCAGAATCTCAGTTTGCTCAGACTTTTGCAGAAACTTTAAAAATAAGAAATGAAACCAGTTCTTAAAAATACCCAAGAAAAAACATTCCCAGAAACCCTAGAGATCCCCAGTATGGTCGCCAATTATGTTGTGGGTGGGAAATCCGTCCTACGGATTAGCACTAAGGGTTTTATCATGCATGCAGAAATGACCTAAATATTCTTACTTTTTACCATCATCCCATTCCTAAACCCCATTACTCATATGTAAATACAAGGCTCAAGAGATTAAATTGACATACCTTATTTTTCATGTTTGATGTCGATCCCTTTTCATGCTTGGTCATTCTTTGACTGCAACACTCCTCCCAATGCTGACCTGCATTCACTAAAGAAAAACAAAGAACTCCACATGCATTTGATCTATGAACTAATGGGTTAGAGTTTTAATCAACCATACAATCAATATTCCAATAATGACAATTTCATATGGCAGGACGGGAAAATAAATTGGTTTATTAACTTCACAATGATACCTTAAAATGATAAAGTTGGCTATTGCTCCTCGATCTTGGTCTTGGGCTCTTCTTCCACTATCTTCCAACTGCTTTTATCTATACTTCTCTTTGCACAAGGATGGATAAAGGTTGGGACAAAGGGAATGCTCAATCAGGTATAGTTTCTTTACTATGATTCTCCTCCTTTCAAATGGAACCCCTAACCCTTCTTTTATAGGCTAGAAGAAGCTATGTATTTGGTCGAGTGACCAGCCATGCATGGATGAAAGGTTTAGTTAATTTACCCAAAGCTGTGTGTTCCGTCAACAAATTTCTTTTTTTTCGTGATTTTGTAGGTACACGCAAGCTGTCTTGGGTCAACTAGCATTTACATGTGTGCAGTAATGGAGGAGGGCACGTGGGCCTTTACAAAAGGAGTTTTTAAGAAGAGTTTTTCAATAGTGTTTTGGCAAAGAAGGAATCTGAGATGGCTTGATGCGAGGTAAGCATGTTTGGTGCAAATTATGGTTATAACAGATATTGGGTGGGAAATCCCTCCTACGGACTAGCACTAAGGGTTTTATCATGCATGCAGAAATGACCTAAACATTCTTACATTTTACCATCATCCCATGCCTAAACCCCATTACTCATATGTAAATACAAGGCTTAAGAGATTAAGTTGACGTACCTTATTTTTCGTGTTTGATGTTGATCCTTTTCGCGCTTGGTCGTTCTTTGACTGTAACTCTCCTCCCAATGCTGAACTGCATTCACTAAAGACAAACAAATAACTCTACATGCATTTGATCTATGAACTAATGGGTTAGAGATTTAATCAACCATACAATCAATATTCCAATAATGACAATCTCATATGGAAAGACGGGAAAATCAATTCTTTTATTAACATCACAATGATACCTTAAAATGATAAAGTCGGTTACTGCTCCTCGATCCTGGTCCTAGGTTCTTCTTCCACTGTCTTCCAACTTATTTTCTCTATACTTCTCTTTGCACAAGGATGGCTAAAGGTTGGGACAAAGGGAATGCTCAACTGGGTATAGTTTCTTTACTATGATTCTCCTCCTTTCAAATGGTACCTCTAACCCTTCTTTTATAGGCTAGAAGAAGCTAGGTATTTGGTTGAGTGACTGACCATGCATGGTCGAAAGGTTTAGTTAACTTACCCAAAGCTGTGTGTTTCGTCAACAACTTTCCTTTTTTCGTGCTTTTGTAGGTACACGCGGGTTGTCTTGGGTCATCTAGCGTGTACACGCATGCAGTAATGGAGCAGGGCACGCGGGCCTTTATAAAAGGGCTTTTCAAGAAGAGTTGTTCAACAACAGTGTTTTGGCAAAGAAGGAATCTGAGATGGCCTGATGCCAGGTAAGCATGTCTGGTGCAAATTAGGGTTATAACACTCATGTATCAAAGACTTATGTCAATACTATGATGCCCGAGTCTCATCATTTTGTCATGATTTTTTCCAATGGAAGTTGTATCCAACCTGAGTCAACCATTCTGCAATTTTTCTCTTGAATTTCATGAGTCGACTATCCTGAGAGTCCCATCAAGTTCAGATTCAAAATCAATGAAGTTTTGTTCTTGATGATCGAGATCCTCTAGTCTTTCCCCTAAAACATGTCGAAGACCTCAGGGTAGTGAGTCTTACACTCCTATTGTACTCCTACCTGAGAGTTTGAAGATATTGAAGTTGTTTCTCAAGCGATGAAGTCCTCATCTCCAAACACAAGCATCAATGCTTCTTGAAGATGCATAGCATATTGTACTTGTATATCTTGAGATGTAGATCCATTGTTTATTGTTCGCGGTTTCACTTTATATGGATATTTATATTTTTTCTAGTAGTCATATATCACATGGATATGTAGTGTACTTGATTTGTAGCCATGCTTAGTTCATCTTGAGCATGGGTATGCCTACCTCGAAGAGTTTATGATTATTTTGTAGATGGCATGCTCATGAACACTCGTCTCGGGCTCACTCAACTCTTTGCTTTCCCACTGTGTAAAGATTTTTTAATGTATTTCGGCCATCAGTTTCTCTTCTGACCTCACACATTAGGGGGCATCTATTATAGTCCAATATGCCTTATATGTGCATAAAAGACATTGGCCCTTCCATTTACATACTTTGTCAAAACATTGTTGAGGCTTCCTTTTAAAAAACCATTTTTTGGATAGTGTATGAGCCTTACTGCACTAATAGGCTGCATACACATGCATGTTGCATTATAGTTAGACCACATACATACATTTGTTGCATGCTAGTTAGCCCGCGTTTACCTCCAAAAGTTACAAAAAATATAAAATTGCACGGAATTCGGTGGAGTTTACGAGCTATAAAGGGTTTCCTAACCATTTTACCCCTTGTAGCCCGTCCCCAAACCCAATAACCATAGTTTTCTCATATTAAAAGAGGTTTTGGGGAGTCATTTATGAACATAAGAAAGAGAAGAAGAAAACTCTCCCAAAATCCCTTTCCCTTCTTATCCCAATATTTGCATCATATTCTTAGTTTTAGCCTCAACCTTCCCCTCCAACCTTTCTCCTTATGTAACCCTTCCTCCTTCCCTTGATGATATGTTGGTTGTGAGAAGTTAATTTGGGATTGATGCAATTGGAGTCATGACAGACGAGCCCGGACTTGGTTCGTGGAGCAGTTGTCAGGAAAGGTTGTAATCCTTTTTGTGTTGAAATTCAATAAAAGAGTTCATTCTTGTCCCAAAACCCTATGTTTACATGCTTTTGTTAATTTGTGCATTTATATCTATATATAAACTTTTAAAGTGATCAAAAAAGATTGCATATGTTTTTTCATTGTATTCCTAACCTTTTGCAAGTCATCTTTGGGATGATACTTGTGTTCTAGGAGGTGACAACAAGTGAAAGAGGTCAACACGAACCGCAAGGACTAAAGGTGCACGCATTAACTCTCTTTCCTTTCTTTCTCGTCACCTTGTTTAGATGGTTTTTGGGTAGCTTAAGGGTAGAACAATATTTTAAGGGAGTTAGTGCTCTCCCTTTACCTTAGACACAATATAGGGAGATTTCCCCCCGAATATGTGCTATTGCTTATGTTATATACATAGACTATCTCGATAAACAAAGACCGATTATCTTGTGTTGTTGTTGTAAGTGTTCATACTTCGCCAAGAGTGTTGTTGTACCATGTTTGAGAAGTTTTTGTAGTCAAAACAAATTAAAGAGGGAATGTTGTGTGCTATGTACGTAATTTGTTTTCCTCCAAGCTTATTTTTCTTAAGATAATGTTGAAGAAATTCAAAATGGAAGCTTGTACACCAGTCAACACACCTATGGTCACAGGTTATAAATTAAGAAAAAATGATGAATCTTCGGAAGAAAATCAAACATTGTATAGGTCAATGATTGAAAGCCTACCATATGTAACGACATCACGACCAGAAATTTTGCAAACAATAGGATTGGTTCCACGATTTCAAGCTCCATCAAAAGAAACTCAGGTACAATCAGTAAAACGTTTATTCAAATATTTAAAGGGAACCTTGGAATTTGGATTATGGTACTCAAGAGGCGAATATTTTACTCTAACCGCATGTACAGATGCAGATTGGGAAGGAAGTGTTGATGATAGAAAAAATGCAAGTGGAGGACATTATATTCTGGGCAACATGCATATAAATTTCATCCAGTATTATAAATATTCCTTATTCAAACCTTGAAGGATTTTTTATAGTTGGGAATGAAATTTGACAACAGATCAACACATTTGCTCGAGGAAACTTCAAAATCCATTGTGAGTTGTGTATTGAACTTTGGGAGTTGGCATGGTTTGACGTATCTACTGTGCAAAATAAAAGACAAGTCCACATAGATATTCTTTACATTGTGACCAGTATTGACCATGTTCACGCAAGTGTTTTTTAAGGACAATTGTATGGTGGTTTGATGACATTAAATCACTAACAAACCAACAACATAAATGTTGCAGTGGAAGACCCCTTAGAAGCTATGAAGGAACATAACAAATTGAATATTCAAAGCACATGGAGATGTCATAAGTTGTAGATGGATTTTTTTTTAACAACAATAAACCATTCATTTTTTAGCATTATATTGTGAGAAATTTTTGAAGGAAACCAATCCTATCAGTTGTTAATAGCTAATAGTACTTTGATAGTGAAACTTCTAGTAAGTCTTTGACAATTTTTTAATAAGTAGAAAAATGAGTAGTTCAGGAGACTGATAGTAAAACAAAGAATATTCAGTAATTATAGCAACAAAATGTAGTACATTCACAGGGGGAGATACTTTAGAAAAATACAAGAGAAAGCATGGTCTAAGGAGTGAGCATCACAACAAAAGAAACTATGCAAAAAAAGATGAATCGTATTTCCATCAAGTACCACTTCCTAAGAGAACATGTAGTCGAACTAAGTGTCAAGATGGAATACGTAATACCACCAAGGAACAATTTGCATATATTGTTTCCAAACCTCTTGCTAGAGAAACATTTGAATATCTCAGACAAGAATTTGGGAGTCATATGTCTCTCATCTTGTCAATAAAGAAACACAACTCAGAGGGAGCATACCTTTTCCATTGATGTCAAAAGGGGGGGGATTACAGATTGGGGGAGAGTTGCAGACAGGTGGAGGAGGATCATAGATAGGTAGAGTTGCAGAGTAGGGAGAATTATTTCTATTTTTGCAGGATTACGTGTTTTTAAGTACACGGTTTCCATCAATGACAAAGAGGGAGATTGTTGAATACATTATTGTCATTGATATCAAAGGTAAGTAAGTCTTCAAATATAAATGTGACTTCAACAAATACAAAAGTGGAAGTGGATTAGAAGTGAAGTTACGTAAAAGTGGATAAGAAATGAAATTAAGTAAAAGTGGAGTTAACATGAAAGTGGAATAAAAAAGAAGATAAAAGTTACAAATGAACTTACGTAAAATTGGATTAAAAAAAGTAAAAGTGAAAGTGGAGTAAAAGTGCACATGGTATTTGCACATGGATTTAAAACCCATGGTATGTTAAAAAGTGAATTAAAAAATTAAAAAGGGGGAAAATTAATTATTTGTTTAATAAATGTTGTGTCTTTTCAAATGAACATGAATTTTCATGTAAAGCAAATGGTAAAATATAAATAGAGAAGAGGATTGTGACAAATAAGTGTGTGTATGTGTGGATGAAAATGTTATTTTCTTATGCATATCTTTTGAGGAGTGACGATTGAATATCATTCAAATATCGACGCTTAAATATTAGCGAAGATCATATATGGTGTTCTAGAAAATAGATTTGACGTTTTAGCAAACAAAACTTGCAAAGGTAGATCTGAGGCATAAGTAGAAGAAGAAGCAAGATCTGGTGAAGGTAGAACGAAAGCAGAAGTAGCGAGCGCAGACCAGACACGACAAAAGCATAAGTACTGAGCGCATAGCAGATTTGGTAAATACAGAAGCATCAAGAAGATTAGTGAATGAATGCATATGAGGAACTTGTAAACTTGTAAGTAGGTTAATGCCTAGAAATAACAGAGGGGATTGATGTCTCCGGTAGGTCGATTCCTACAAAGAACATAGGGGATCAATGTTTCTTGTAGGTAGATGCCTACAAACAATAGAGGGATCAATTTCTCTTATAGGTCTATGCATACAAACAACATAGGGGATTGGTGTTTCTAGTAGGTCGGCGTCTGCAAACAACAGAGGAGATTGGTGTCTCTTGTAGGTCGATGCCTACAAACAATAGTGGAGATTGGTCTCTCTAATAGGTTGGTGCCTACAAATTAATAAATAAATAAAAATTGTGGTTTTCTCCCGAAAGAATTTTCACTTTAAATATTGTGTCTTCTAGTTGTTACATTTATGTAATTATTTCATTATGGTTTATGAATGTTAAAAAGATAAAGATAACCTTATACTAATTCACCCCTCCTCTCCGTATAAATATATCAATAATCTTTCCATCTAGAGTGTTTCTTAATTGTAAGTTTTGTTTTTTTTTGGTTGTTTTGGAGCTTTGTTCAAATGAGTATCAGATTTTGTGGTGTTTGTGTAAATAATTAAATTCAAAGTTGGACACCTAATTCCCCTGCAAAATTCGAATGACCTACTCACGATCCTTTGCTGATTACAATGAAGAACGCAATGTGTTTTAAATAGTTCTTTTACATGGTGGGGATTGTACCTTGCGTGAGATTGAGTGTACCCCACCCTGATATCCTTGGACGTTTTGGACTGGTTTTATGAAGCTTGACGTGTTGAAAGAGATCNATTACAATGAAGAACGCAATGTGTTTTAAATAGTTCTTTTACATGGTGGGGATTGTACCTTGCGTGAGATTGAGTGTACCCCACCCTGATATCCTTGGACGTTTTGGACTGGTTTTATGAAGCTTGACGTGTTGAAAGAGATCAAAGATATTTCGGATAGCGAGAAATTAGTTTAATTAGGTGCTACTGCGTTGAACACATTGGAAAGCGTCTCGGTGATCCTCGCACCCTAATGCTCTTTCTGGTAGAATTTATTTTGCGTGCAACGAGAAAATACGCTTTGAAAAAGGAGGCAAAGCTAGTTATTATTTTCTCTGATATTCAATTTGCCCGTGTAAAGTTATTTTCTATGTTTTTTCCTTCAATGAATGATATTATATAGTAGATGTACGATATATTTACGTTTGTTACAGTGTGGGCTAATAGTGTCAATGTACATATAATGCATCTATAAAAGAAGAGACCATTTGCATGATCTCGAAAGGTGGCGGAGTAAATGGCTTGCCCTCTTAGTAATGAGTACTACTACTAGTTTGTACAACATCTTTCCCATTTAATAATTATGAGCTTTCTAGTTTGAAGAATCTCTTACACCTTTTGCAATGTAGAAGTGGCGTGGGAAGAAGTTGTGAGTTCCAAGTATTTGGTGACATAAATAGTATAAAAGCTATCTTACACCTTATGATTAGAGAAGATAAGTTATCTTTAACAAATATTCAAAAATAAAAGTTTTTTCTAATATAGAAGATAAGTTATCTTTAACAAATATTTATAAATAAAAGTTTTTTCTATTGTCTATATAGAGGATGATTTTTTTTTTTGGATGAAATAGAGTTTGAGGTTAAGCGGCATGCAAATGGAAAAGCTAAGGACATTGAACGCTTTCAAGTTGAAATTTCTAAAATCGGAGGGTCTATCTTCATCCCTCACATACACAAACTCTTCAATTTAGCAGTCAAGTATAGCTTCCCTAAACCTTGGATGCAAAGCCTCATTGGTCCTATTTTTAAAAATGGGGATATAAACATTCTCTCTAATTATAGGACCATTATGATTAGCCCGATTTTAGCCAAGTTGTATGGAATTATTTTGGAAAAGAAGATTAGTCTTTGGCTAGAAAGTCATAGTAAAAGAGCTAAAGGGAAGGCCGAGTTTATGAAATATCATTCAACTATGGACCATCTTGCTACCTTTAGGATCATTGCAGAGGAGTTCCACAATACTAAAACAAACATTTTTTGTTGTTTTGTTGAATTTATAAAATCTTTTGACATGGTTCCGAGGAAAAACCTTTGGGATAGGTTGGAAGAGATAAGAGTGTCTTTCGATTTGAGGGTTGTTGCAATAAGGTTGTATGATAATGTTATTGCAAGTTTAAGAACACATAGGGATGGTCAAAAGAGATTAATTGCACTATTGACGTCAAGCAAGGTTGTCCCTTGTCCCCTACCATCTTTGGCATATGCATTGACAAGTTAGAAGATTGCTTGGAAGAAGCAGGTTGTGTAGGCCCTAATCTCACTGGTATAGTCATCAATCTTCTTCTTTATGCCGGTGATATTGTTCTTATGGCTAGGAGTCCTTGCGATCTTGAAAAGTAACCAAGAATCCTCAAGGATTTTTTCTCCAATATGGGTATGGTTGTTAGTACTCACATGACTAAAGTCATGTTCATTAAATCCAATAAGAAAACTTATGATACCTTTGTATATGAAAACAACAACTTGGAGGAAGTGACTTCATACAAATATCTTGGAATCGATATTCACCACAAGCTCAACTGGAATTATAGCATTGAGAAAAGGATTATTGGGGGATGAAAAGTTTATTATGGGCTTGAAAACAACTTTGTAAATGAGTCAATCTTTGGATATGGGATAAGAAGAAACTCCTATTTGAGACTCGTGTTACGCATGTTGTTCCATATGGATGCAGTATCTCTTGCACATCCTCGAGAAATATAGAGAAAATCCAAAAGAGTTTTATAACCTATAATCTCAAAATTAAAGGAAATACGCCCTATCCCATACTCTTCTTAGAGGAAATCCTTTCCCTCATTGAGAGCACAACTATGACTAGATACCTAATGTATTAGAACAAGTTAAGCAACATGGAAGAAAAGATACTTCCTAAATTGATTCAAAATCTAGTCGTAACCACCTTCGACTCAAGTGAGGATGGCATAAAGATGCCCATTCCTCGTTAAGCCATTGGGAAATAATGGAAGAGACCATTTTGTAGAATAAGGATACTATTAAAAATATTATTAAATCAAAATTTAAGGAGAAAATGTCGTATGATAAAGAGTTAGAGGAAAAAAAATTAAGGTATTATAAGAATGTAATTAACCCTAAGATGGAAGATCAAAATTATCTCTTTGTTTTGACAAGTGTAAAGAAAAAAATAAGCATTCCTAAGATAAGAACAAATTTTCACGAGCTCCATAGTGAAATTAGGCGTTGGTCAATTCCTAAAACACCATGGCATGAAAGAGTGTGTCATCTTTGTGACACTGAGAAGGTTTAAGATGAAAAATACTTTCTCTTAGATTGTCTAGCCTATACCAAGATTAGATGTCAATTTCAAAATATTTTTCACACTACCAACCTTCCTAACCTTTTAACTCAACAAAACTATGGTGATCTTGTAAAGCTTCTCTTAATGTCTTTCGAGCACAGAAACACAATTCTAAAGAATTGCAAGTAATCCCTTGCCCTCTTAATGTCTTTCGAGCACATAAACACAATTCTAAAGAATTGCAAGTAATCTCTTACCCTCTTAAAGTCCAATAAATCAATTCAGTTTTAATGGACATTAATCATCATCATATTATAAAAAAAATTATTAATTAATTAATAAAAGACATGAAATGATTCATTTTACAGAATAAATATTTATTATAAAATAATTAGTCTTTCTAAAAAGAAATCAAATGCAACTCCTAAATGATTATGAGAAAATAAATACCTTTAACATTATATATATATATGATGCTCACTCAACATTAGGAAGGAATATCAATACTATGGGGAGGGATTGCCAAATATTTATTACATGTTGCATCATTAACATTTGTTTTATTGTACCAAATAACTTTCTTACATGTTTCATCAAAATTTGTTTTATCGAAAGTTAAGTTTGTAAAAAGAAATTTGTTGTATCTAAAGTTAAGTTTGTAAAAAGTGGATAGACAAAAGAAAATAACTTTGATTCAGAAAAACACTTTATAAGTTAAGTTAGTAAAAAGTGGATGGACAAAATAAAACAACACTTTATAAATTAGGTTTAGTTGTAAAAATGGATTAAATATAAATATTGTTTTTTTAATTTATTTTTTTAAACATACGCTTTTTATTATTGATTATGAGAAAGTAAATACCTTTAACATTATATATATGATGCTCACTCAACATTATAAGGAATATCAACACTATGAGGGATTACCAAATATTTATTACATGTTGCATCATTAACATTTGTTTTATTGTACCAAATAACTTTCTTGCAGGTTTCATCAAAATTTGTTTTATCTAAAGTTAAGTTTGTAAAAAAGTGGATAGACAAAAGAAAATAACTTTGATTTCAAAAAACACTTTATAATTTAAGTTAGTAAAAAGTGGATAGACAAAAGAAAACAACACTTTATAAATTAGGTTTAGTTGTAAATATGGATTAAATATAAATAAAAATTTTAATTTAATTTTTTAAACTTACATTTTTTATTATAAAATTATTTATTTTATAAAATAAATTTTTATAATAAAATGAAATAATATTTAAAAAAAATTAAATACAACTCTCTCTCTCATATATATATATATATAAAAAGGATTACCAAATATGTAATCAACACTACGAAATAAGGATTACGAGATATGTATTGTATGTTTCATCATAAATAAGGATTACGAGATATTTATTGTATGTTTCATCATTAACATGTGCTTTGTTTTATTGTACCGAATAAGTTTCATACATGTTGTATCATTAAAATTTGTTTTATTGAAAAAAAAAATACCCTTTATAAATTAAGTTAAGTTAAGTTGTAAAAAGTGAATTAGACAGGACATCCATCAAGGACATCTAAGAGGCGTGAGAGGAGAGGCTCAAGAGAGAGCAAGGAAAAACAGCTAGCTGGGTTGTGAGAAAATGAAGAGTTGACCAGGCTGGGCTACAATGCGGCTATATATATGTAATTATAGAAAAAAGGCCTAGTTATTAAGACCAAAAGCATTCTATTGCCAATTTGAGTAACCCAGCTGAGGAGATTCTTAATCTTCTATCTAAACGAGCAAGAAACGAAAGATTTGTTTAACAACTTGCCCCAAACACTAATTAACTAAGGCTCCGTAACGAGGACGGAGGGGCTTACCTGACATAAGGAGAGGGGGAGAGAGCGTGAGCTGTTTTAATTTATTTTTGAAAAATAATAACTGCTATATTAATAATTTATTGAAATTAAAATATATATAAAATAAATAATAAATAAACATATATTAATTATTTATTGAAATAAAAAAATAAAATAAAATTAAATTGATAGGAAAGAAAAATAAACATTTTATGTTAACTAAAATTAAAATAAATTCTATAAAAATCTTTTTTAATATATGCTAATTATATCATTAGGACAAATACTTTAATTTGAAATTTAAATTAAATAAAACACTGAGTAAATTACATAATAGAGAAATTAATTTTGTTGATTAAAATTACATGATCTCACTCAGATATAATATAGGAATTGTGTTGATTAAAATTACATTATTTCAATATTTAAGAGTTGAGAGAAATGTAAGGAAATAAGGAAAAAGAAATTCTCTAGATACACTTTATTGTTTAAAAATAAAATAAGAAACAACTTTTTAAATAATTATTATTTATTTTTATAAAAATAGATTTAAGGATAAGAGAAATATATGGAAAATAAAAGAAATTATAATAAAAAAAAAAAAAAAATTGTTTAAAAATAAAAAAAAAACATTTAATAATTATTATTTATTTATTGCCAAAATAAAATAAATGTAAATTAATTAAATCAAGCTTTTTTATTTTTATTTTATTTTTACACAAATCTATATATATTATACGTAATAATATTATTAATAAAATTTTATAGCATCAATTTGAAGTTATTAAATCTTAATGTTGTAATAAATTTATACAATATTATTAATACAAATTTATAACATGAAATTGAAGTTATTAAATCTTAATGTTGTAATAATATTATTAATAAAAACTTATAACATGAAATAGAAGTTATTAAATCTTAATGATATATATAATAAAATATTTTTTTAAGTAATAACATATCATTTAAATGCTTATGTAATTTTTTCTTGATATTTAATAAATTTAAGAGTGGTAATAATATTTTTCTCTTTACATGTGGTTTAAGGTCTGATCTCATTCCAAGGATTTGAATCTTTATGGGGAGGGTAACAATCATTCCTCTTAACCATCCAAACTGTACAATTGAATAATAATAAGTAATTAAAATGATTAATTATTATGATAGATCCATTTATTATAATTATTTTTATCTTTTAAAATAAAAACATGAAATATTCAATTCAATAAAGTTTAAAATTCAAAAATAAAGAATATATATATATATATATATATATATATATATATATTTATTAGGGTAGGTGTATATATATCTAATTTTTTTCTTTTATATCTATCTATCTATATATTTTTATTTCCTTTTGTACATATATTTTGTTAACATATAATATTATTATTATTGTTTGTTAAAGTATTATATATATTTTTAAAGTGTACCTAAGATGATGATGTAATTTTTGCCTAGGAAAATAAATTAAAAAAAATCAATTCATTAAATTGTAATTATGTTAGTTTTTTAAAATAATCTAGCTCTATTCAATACAAATTACAAAATTTTAAGAAAGAGATATATAGAAATATAGTTTTAATTATGTGTGTATGTGTATTCTCCTTTTATTTATTTATATAATAATTTGTATATTAGATATATGTATATCAAATTTCTCTCTTTCACATACACATATTAATTTGTTAAGAACATGTGTTTTCTCTATAGACTTTAGCAACCAAATCACTATGTTGAGGGGTCCCTTGTTCCAAAAACAAGGGTTCTCATAAACCAATTTTGTGTCTAGCATTCAATTCATAGTTGACCATCAATTAGTAATTATTTTTTTATAATATTCAAATTGCTTTTATAAAACATGCTATTGGCTAACAACTTCAAAGTCTTATTGGGCATCTTGACACAATGCAATTAGACAATCTAAGTTTTAAGTTTGGCTAACAATTTTAAATGCAACAATTGCCCTCTACACACAACTTCCAATAACATAAAGATTCTCCCAGAAGAGGTCATTTTTAGTTGTATTTAATTTATTGAATGAAAGTTTCCCTATAGGCACTAATTTGTGCAAATGTTACCTATCATGATCTATAAAATTTTGATATATAACATATTTTTATGCATATATTACTATTCTCCTATTTATTCTATATGCATTTTGTCACCATTATCTTTTTGATAATACTATGTCTTACCATTTCGCACTTTCTCTCTCTATGCATATATATTTATCCATCTGAAGGGTAAGATTCACTTTCATAACGAGTGCATATGAGTTTTCTCTTTTGAAGTATAAGATGGAGTTTTCGCTTTTGAAGTATAAGATGGATATGTTCCAGAATATGTTTATACATGGTTCTGTAAGTATGATTTTGGATTTAGATTATCTTTTTAGGTTTAAAAGGAAGCAATTTTTTGTTATGCTTACACTCTTATGTCATTTCAAAGAAAAAATTCAAACTTTCTTCCTTTAATCAAGCACTTAGTTTACAATTATGCACCCACATAATAAAAGTTACAAGAAGTTATAATTATTAATTATGAGCTTATTCACAACTAACTAGATTAATGCATACAATTCCCTCTTTATATATAATTTCAATCTTTCATAATTATATGTAATAATTATATGTAGATAAGTTCTTTACTTATCTTTTCAAATGAAGATAAGTGATGATTTAGAAAAAATATATTATTTGGTTTAGAAAATATGTACATCATTTACATTTAATGAAATATGGAATAAAAAATTGAATTGATTTTGATTCTACAAGAATGCACACTATTAACACTTACTCTATACCTACAACAACAATTCTGATAAAACTATTTAAGTAATAACATCTTAATCAACTAAATTGTAAATTTATTATTTTTATATAATAAATATCATATATTTGAATTCTTATTAAAAAATTATCAATATTATTATCACTATTTTTTTTTAAAGTATTATATATTTTCAAAAATGCAAGTATTGTCTAAGCCAGTGACATGACAGCATCTTTATCCTATTAAATTGTAAATTTAACTTCTTTTACACCATAAATATCGTACATTCTTACTTTTTAACTTTTTGTACATTCTTTTAAAGTAAACTCTGCACTAGAATTTTTAACTCAGCGCATAACGATATTTAAATACAAGGCGGTTTTTATGTTTCTCCTGGCTTAGCCTAGATTCTCGAAGCAGGTCATTTCAATCTCTGACCATAGACCCACACCTAAAAGTATTGTACTTGTTGTCTGAAAGTCTGATCATACCTAAAACGTACTACATTTGTCAACAAAAAACTGTTACGGACGGTGGAATACCTTTATTATTAGGTGGAGCGTTGGAAGGTCACAATCCTCTGTAACGTACGGTGTCAGTAATTGCTTTCCTTTACTCTGCTTCGTTTCCTCGGACGAAAGGTCTGCCAGGTCTGTTTTGCAGGGAAGTGAACGCACCCATGTGCACTATATTCCGTTGCCGATCTTAGAGAATAGAATCCATCGTTTTTCTTTTGTATGAATCAGAATTGTTTCAATGGGAAAGGAAATAGCCCAAGTAGTGTTTTTTAGGAAGATAATGAACAAGTTTCAGAGGCTTGCCTATGTCCGTAGGGCAGTCAGATACGCCTTTTCTCCTATAAAAAAAAAGATGCTTCATTTCAGAGGCGATTGTAATAAATACGAGCTTATCAATGGCAGCCTTCCAATCGATGTTCCCAAGGGGCACTTTGCAGTCTACGTTGGAAGTGAACGCAGTCGGTTTGTAGTTCCTACAAGGTATTTGAATCAACCTCTCTTCCAGTCATTGTTGGAGAAAGCCTGGGAAGAGTATGGATTCCATCACCAGATGGGACTGACGATTCCCTGYGAGAGAGCAGCTTTCGAATACGTAACTTCTGTTCTGGAAAAGAAGGATTCTACACTTGCAATTATGGAGATCGGAAAGACGATGGAGCTGATATAAGCCAAATTGGGATTGCTTTGATTGCTGAACAGGTTTATTTTATTCCTACTTTGATATGTACATGTTAATATTGCATATATTACTCAGAATGCCTAACGCACAGACCAGCGCCAAGATATAAAATCAGAATCATATTTTACCTCCTTTTATCCCATGAGACTTTCACATTGATATTTTTCCTCTTTGAAGTTAAGCTTTAGTATATTACTGATTTTGTTCTGGAGATTTCAAAAGTTCTCTGTTACTTGGCCATTGGCCATCCTTTCTGTTGTAGATGTCCATTTGAATAAGATACGGATGTATGATAAAACCCTAGAAAGACAATAAAACCCTAAAAAGGAAAAGTCCCTCGTCATGTTAAAGATCGCACTCTGTATTTAGAATCTTGGAGTATGGATATGATTACTGGGTATTTAGTATATGATGATAACTTGGTATTCAGTATCTTGTCCGTTTCTATATTAGCACAGCCACTAACTCGCAGCTGAGAAGGCCTAAAGGTATTGGCTGAAAACCCGTGTCTCCAATATAAAACGTATTTGGTAATCTGTAATCTGTCTGTAGTAATATGAAACGTTTAGTTGCATGGTTTAATCTACTTAATCATTTAAATGTGGTATTTACATATCCTTACAGTAATTTTTTTAATGTGATTAGGTAAATGTTAAAAAGTAAACATGTTAACGGATGCCTTGATAAATGCAAGAAAGTTATGAATAATAAATCTGACCCATTGATTTTGGAAGATGACTAAGAATATGCCATCATCTTCAATGAATAACCATCAAATTAGAGTTTAAGGTTAAATAAGATTAAAACATCATTAATTGTACCCATTGTCAATAGGTGTACACCTTTAGACGTAAATATAAAGCTATGCCGTACTGGAAAGAATTTCCATAAGGTTCATTTCGTTGGTTGTAGCTTGCTGAAACATAACCAGAATCACTAGCGGAAATCCAGGTTTGAAGGCACGCATTTTGTTGATACATAATAATGGCTTGCGATCCTGAACAAATATCCCACTCAGAGGCATGGTGTTTTCAGCGAAATAGACAAGGAATTGTCTCTTAAGCAACCACTTTTAGAAAATCTTTATTAGATATAGAAGAGAATAAGATAGGCATGAAAAGTCCATTAATCTCTGCAAAATCATCACCTTCAAGATATTTCAGCATAAAGCGCATTGATATTGAAAATTTGATACAATATCAGTTAATTATTCTCTATATCTATTTTTTCATTGAAAGGAATGGATAACTTGTTATGTATTGTTTTTTAATAAAAGGAATTGATAACTATGTCAGCTAACCAAGTGGTTGTTACTATTTTTTTTTAATGAAAGGAACTGGTAACTTGTTAAAGTAATGTGGGTTAGTTTAGGATCAAATTAATTGACTACCATTATAATGTAAGTGTATATCCAATAGGAAAATTAAACATATATAAAACTTGTAAATTAGCAAGGACCAAAATATATCTTGGTTTATCTCAAGAGACATCTATCCTTCAACCTTATCAGAATTAGGTAAACCAAAAACATCTACCCTTTAACCTTATCACAATTATCTAAACCTTTAGACAATTGCCTTACCCTACAACTTACTATTTAAAATATTTCAACATAAAGGTCATTGATATGAAAAAATTGATACACCCTCTATTTATTTTAATTGTTGAAAAGTTACTTCATTGGGTTGCCCTAAAACTTAAGTAGATTAGTTAAGTGTGATGATTTAATCCTTGTCAATCAAGTTGTGCCTTCCGAAACATGTAGTCTTTTATATCAATTAAATAAAATTAAAAAACTACTTCATTATTCCAATAAGAAAAAACATACTATGTATTAACAATGTTGTTGTCTAAACTTTTTAGTTTTGACATTTTTCACTGAAATCCAACCATATAAAAAAACTAAAAGTAGAAATTTTAGATTATACAACTAACAATATTATATACTCTAATCCAACTATATAAAAAACTAAAAGTAGAAATTTTAAATTATGCAATTAACAATATTATATACTCTATCATTAATGATTTGAATGGTTAACTATGTTAAGAAAATTATGCGAATAACTAGCTGAAGAAACACTAGTTCATTAATGATAACATGTTCACGAAAGATATGTCATTTTGAATTTAAAAATTGGAATGAATCATAATATATCCTTAGCAATAAAGTGCTACTAGGGACCAACAAAGCCATTCTTGTCAATAGTTTTATGCATATCCCGAAGAATAAGAAAAAGATTGTATGACACCACTCTTAGAATTAGAGGAAATATCATTTGATTTATGATTCATCTTTCGCCATAAAGGGGATTGTACAAAGAGATTCTCACAACGAACCCTTCGAAATCAGTGTCTTCGCATTATTCATTTCCCGCGTTGCAGTCGTTATGAGAGATAAAATGGGTAACATAGATTAAAACATTACTTATTTTAATAAGTTTATTTTTATTTTTGTTTTGTATTTTTTAATTTATAATGTTATTTGTCCTAATTGAATTAGGATAGGGTAAAGAGAATACTAATCATTTATTTTAATTATTTAAGTTAAATTTAATAAACAAAAATAAATTATTTTAATAATCTTCCAAATTTATATTAACTGATATTTAAAATTAAAATTTCAAAAATTCATAAAGATATGTCAATAATAAAAAAATTAATTGCTTAACATAACGAATGTGAAATTATTAAAAAAATAATTACTTAACATAATTAATATGAAACTAATAAAAAATTAACTAGTAAATAACTTTTCATTTTACTAATAAAAAATTAATTACTTAACATAACAAATGTGAAACTAATAAAAAATTAATTAATTAATTGTTCTTAATTTTTTATTAATAAAATGAAGAACCATTAATTAATTAATTAATGGTTATTCATTTTACTAATTAAAAAATAATTGCTTAACATAACTAATGTGAAACTAATAAAAAAATTAACTACTAACTTCGCATTTGATATTAATAACGAAGAACCATCTCATTACTTATTTTGAGTAATAAGAAATACATAAAATATTTCAAGATATGATAAGTTGGTAATTAATATACTTTATAATAAGTGGAAAGATATCTCTTTCATCTTTATAATTGTCCCATAAATTATGACTTTATAATTAATAACCCATTTGATATTAACAAAGAAGAACCATCTCATTACTTATTTTGAGTAATAAGAAACGCATAAAATATTTCAAGATATGATAAGTTGGTAATTAATGTACTTTATAAGTGTTTATAATAAATGGAAAAATATCTCTTTCATCTTTATAATTGTCCCATAAATTATGACTTTATATAATTATTAATCCAAAAGTAACACTTTCATCTTTATAATTGTCCCATATATTATGACTTTATAATTAAAAATAACACCTGGATTGAAATCCTTTTGTAACTTTTGACTATATATAATTTAATGTATTTTGGGATGCATACATGTGTTTTAGGTGATTTCCTTCTTTCATTGATTGTATGTTTCATATTTGGGGTGGATTTATGAGTTAAATAATGCATTTTTGTAAATAGATCATAATTACAATCATGTGAGATATTAATATCATATACAATTAGATTATAGTGAAATAAGATATTTATGTTATGTGAGATATTAATGTCATATACAATTAGATTATAGTGAAATAAGATATTTATGACTTTATTAGATCAAAAACCATATATTTATTGTGTATTTGGGTTTTGTTATTTTATAAATGACTTAGCACAATTTTTTTGTTTTATTATTTAGCATTAGCATATTTAAGTATAAATTATTTATGTTTTTATTCTTTATAGTTTATTTTTATTTTAGTTATTTGCATTAGTTTTCCTTAATTTTTATCTCTAAAATCTAGGCTTGTACTCTATTAGTGTTGGTAAGAATTTCTTCAACACATTTTACATTTATTTAATTTTAATTCCAAGTTTTCCTTATTTCACTAGGACTCATTTCAAGATTTCATCTTTGTAAGATTTGAACTCTATCTAATCGGATATAGAGGATGAACATTATGTTGAAGAATTATAGGTCATTGAATAACATTTAGTTAACATTCTTTCTCATAAGAATTCTAAATACAATACGTCACAATGAAATTTTCTGTGAATGTGGAATATGGTTATTATGGTCCCTTCCCGATGCCAAACACTACGAGTATTCTTACTATTTTTAAAATTCATAGTTGATGAACTTCAATCTTTTAGAAAAAACCCACTTGGAGATATTTTTTCAATGTCCTCAAAGAGGAGTTTACAGGTCTATTATATGCCCTATCAATTTCCAATCGAACAACTACAATTCTAGTATATTTAACTATCAACCGAGGGTTGGTAAATCTTGCAAGCTATCATGCAAAATATAGGAAACACTAAGAGATTAATTAACTAGTTGGATGTTTTAACCATGACATTATCATTTATCTATAAATCCAATTCTATTTGACTAAAAGAAAGAAATGGTTGTTGATTTACACTCACATGTTTTGTAGCATGAGACTTTTAGCAATGAACTATTAACTGATAAATGATAAAATTAACATTTGTTGAAAGAAACACACTTCAAATCATAAACATAACTTATAAAAGAAAATCGACTTCAAAAAACATTTAAGCAATTAGATGTAGAAACTAACTATACAGTACATGAATATAAAAAGAAAATGAGTAAAAGCACCAAATTCCGTCTAGAGCAAGGCCGTAGTCTATGGAGCAAGGTGTTGAAGAAGTATATAGTTCCTAGTCTACTTTAGTAATCCATTTAACAGAAAAAAAAAAACAAGAAACTATAATTTTATTTAAAAGGTGTAATGTACAACAATACTTTGTCACTTCTTGTCTTCTTCTCCTATCTCCCTACTTGCCCCTCTATCTATATCTCTTTTCTTTCTAAAGGAAATTGGTATTATTGATTGTGTGTTGTCATTGATGGAAACATGAATAAAACATGTACAGTAATAAGAGAAAAAAAGAAGATCACCTTGGGGCAGAAGCAATTTTTTATCACTGTTGATCACAATAGGATCAACAAGGATCCTATGTTATTAAAGTTCAAGAGGAGTTATCACATTCAAGTGAAGTCGAAACGGAGTTTTGCAGATAGAGAAATCCTGTGAAAAAATACTTCAAGTGATCATGATCGTTGATCAGGGATAAGAATGAAGTTCAGGAACATTCAAAGTCATCCAATCGTTGGTGGAAACAAGGTTGAAATATCAACTGTTGATTGAAGCAAAGTGGAAGGACAACGTAAGTTTCAGCACTTCGCCACTTCAAGGGAAGTCGAAACATAGTTATGGAGATAGAGAAATCCTTTGCAAAAAGAATTCAAGTGATCATGACTGTTGATTAGGGATAGGAATGAAGTTTGGGAACATTCATAGTCATCTGATCGTTGGTGGAAACAAGGTCGAAATCTCAACCATTGATCGAAGCTAAGTGGAAGGATAATGTAAGTTTTGACACTTCGCCACTTTGCCACTTTGGTGATTACTAGAGACAAGGAAGAATCCATGAAATCCCAAAGTAATGAAATAATGCCAACCATCGACCAGGAAGGGGCTTCAGATGATTTCTAAGTCGTTAGGTTAGGATTTAATATATAATTAAATGTTGACCTTCGATTTGGAATGGAAATGTTGAACCGTCATATTGTACTAAAGGAAAGAAGGTGGTCAACTCCGATGTTGACCACTCCGGAGATAAGAAGTTCAGAAAAACCAAGAATACCTGAAGGCTGAAACCATCAAGTCAAAAAATCCAAACAACCATCACATCGAGGGAAGAAATTTGGAAGAAATGCAAACCATTAGATTAAGCAGTTTAGAGCCATGATCCAGGAGGGAGACATGTGGCAGAAGATAAAGATGACACGTGGCATAATCAACTTGTGACAAGTGTCAAGGTATAGTTGGCACATTATTTATACAAAAGTCACAAATCAAGGTGAAATGTGGTAAGCACTCAGCCAGTTCCATGTCAGCAGTGACGTTAGCAAGCCATATCACTCTGGGATTACTAACTTCGGGGATATCCAAGTTTATTTTATCAACTAATCTCTGAAGCTCAAAATAATGGAGTAAATCTAACTGTTGATATACTACGAGATCATTCTTGACTGTTGATCAAGCGTAGTGGAAAGATAGGATAAGCGGGGCCAAAGGAACAAAGTCCCAGTGTAAACATAAACTATCGGATTCAGTTAGGGGAAGATCCATAGTGGTGGACCTATTCGGTACTTCGGTGATATTTGAAGGATAGGATAAAGCTTAAAATTCCTAGAGTCTTGGATTTCTGAAGCCCCGAAATCTTGTCAACCATCGAATAAGAGTTGTGTGGAAATAGTCAACTCCGACATTGACCAACTTCAAAGATAAAGGAATTTGAGTTACTCAAAGGATCTCAGAGTCTCGGAATGTTGAAATGAACAACGTCTTTCCATCTCAACTGAAGATTAAATCGGAACCATTGATCATCTAAAATACAAAATCAGTCAAAGTTCAACAAGAAATGTGGTAATATAGATCTGACCATTCGTCATAAGGTTAGATCAATGATGAAGGTTTAAAAGCACATATTAAGTTGTGTAAACATTATCAAGGAGGAGACAAGAAGTTTTTTGATCGAGACCATTGGATGAGACCAGGGAAAAGATCAACAGTGGAGAAGAACTTTGCCACTCCGGAGATAGTTGGAATTAAGCAAGGGATAGTTGGAATTAAGAAAGAGGCCTAAATATCTCGGAGTCCCGGATCTCCGAATTCCCGGAGTAAATGAAAGTTTTCCATATCAATGCCTAATTAAGTCGGAACTGTTGATCGTCAAGGACTGAAAATGATCTAGAGCCAATGAAGCTGCAAGATCGAAATCTAGTCATCGATCAAAGGAGGAGGAAGAGATCAAGGGATATGATATTATCAAATCACAAGTTGAACAAAGATTAGACCAGACCATTGATCTGGGAATTTCTGGAGTAATGTTAGCCATTATCCAGCATGAGATGTAACCACTCCAAAAGGTAACACTCTGTAAGATATCTCTTTGGAAATAACAACAGTTTGGTAAAGGATAAAAGGTTTGAAGGGCTGAAGCTTGGAGGACAAGGTTACGTTGTTGGTCGTGTGAGTGCTCAAGGTATCAAAGGTGCAAAACTAGCACTTAGGGAAATGCTTAGTAGGTAAGATTGTGGTTTCGAGCTTGCGGTCACATGAATTTTGGATTGAAGGGAGCGTGTATTGATTAAGACTCGAATTCACAACAATTAAAGATCTGTAAACTAATGAACCGATACACAGTCATGATTAAAGAAGAGTTAAATCGTGAGCATTATGAATAAAGAATAAAAAGGAAAAATGATATTGTTTGATCAAAGGAGGAGGAAGAGATCAAGGATATGATATTATCAAATCGCCAGTTGAACAAAGATTGTGACTGCATTCATTGATCCGGGAATTCTCGAGTAATGTTAGCCATTATCCAAAGATGAGACAACCACTCCAAAAAGGTAACACTGTAAGATATCTCTTCGGAAATAATAAGAGTTTGGTAAAGGATAAAAGGTTTGAAGGGCTGAAGCTTGGAGGACAAGGTTACGTTGTTGGTCGTGTGAGTGCTCAAGGTATCAAAGGTGCAAAACTAGCACTTAGGGAAATGCTTAGTATGTAATATCATGGTTTCAAATATGGCCACATGAATTTTGATTGAAGGGAGCTGCATTGATTAAGACCTCAATTCACAAATACCAAAGATCTGTAAAACTAATGAACCCATACAATACCAAGCGATTAAAGAAGAGTTAAATCGCGAGCATTACGAATAAAGAATAAAAAGGAAAATGATATTGTTTAAAGTTTAAATATTATCGCTTAAATGAAAGGGTACAATGTTTCAATGTCAAAAGACATCTTGATTCAAACCAAAAGACACAATGGATTAACCATATGCCTTTTGGAAAAGTATATAAAGAAACCAAACAAAGTGGAAAGGGTGTCTTGGTGGATATATATATATATATATATATATATATATATATATATATATATATAGGATTGAATTAAAGTTCATTCTATTAGGTTACGATAAGCTTACAAGTTGAGTCTTATTTCATGAGGATTGATTCCCTCACATCTCGGCCATTTTGATCTCGATCACCAAGCTAGGTCTTATGAGGGTTAGATTTCTTATTTCTCCATTGGATCTGAGAACTACAAATTGTATATTGTATCAGAGAGTTGGATCCCTCATATTCATTTGAATTTGAATATATTAAAGGATTGACTTTTATTTGTATTCATTCGCTAAATAAATAAAGAAATATATTTTATCTACTTCATACAAATTTTGTGTTATACATAAGCTTATGAATCATTAATTGAGTTCTATATCTTATTCACTAATTCAGTTAAACTATGGAATTGTGAAAAGTAGTCAAAAGTTTGAGACACTGATTCACCCCCTGTAAGTGTATTTTGCAACAATTATACTTTAGTGGGTGTCTTCAGCACAATTTAACACTGGAAGGTAGATTATGAAGAATGGGTGGAAATTTGATCTCTCCACAAATGAATCCCCCTTATTTGATAGAACAAACTACTCTTCATGGAGGGAAGGAATGAAACATTATTTGAAGTCAAGAGGATTTGGTGTTTTGGAATCAGTAGTATCTAAACCTTGGTACTCGACTATCTCAAAAAAATACCAAAACTACAAAAAAATCAAAGAAAAACAATTCAATAGAATTAAAGGCAATCCATAATGGACTATCAAACCAACTCAAAGAAAATAGGGGACACTGCACCTCTACTAAAATACTATGGCTCTAGCTAGAGAAATCTTATCAAAATAAAGAACAAAACAAAGATATGGAGAATTACAATCAGTTTATAGAATAAACAAGGGATATGAAGAATCTTAACTGCCTTTATAGAACAAAACAAAGAAAAGAGAAATCCAATTAGATTAAAGAAAAAAATTCAGAATGGAGAAATCCAATCATTAAAGAATAAAAATCAGAAATGGAGAAATCTAATTAGATTGAAGAACAAAATACATATGAAAGATAAATTTAAGAATAAAGTGTAAAAAAACGAAGAGGACAATTCCATCAAATAATTGATGCAAACCCTACTCATCATCAACAAATCTAAGACTACTACATTAAGGAATTGATGAATACCTCAATATTCACCAAAGGAAAACTATTAGATTTTAAGAATGATGTTGTAGCTACATTTGAAGTGATTAGTATGAAACTAGGAAACGATCTATATATTGAAGCTACTAAGGATGTTCTCAACCATCTTGAATACATTGTTATGTTCACTTTTAAAGAGTTGTAGAAAATTCCCTCAAAAGAAATATATGTTGCTACTACAACAACTAGATCAATCTAACTTTGAAGAGAATGAACAAAAGATTTATCTAGAATACAAAGAAGAATGTATCAATAGATTAAAGACTAAAGTTGTTGATCTAACAAAAGAAATGAACTAGTTGAAGCATATGAAAACTCAATAAATGCACATAAGACTTAGAAGAAACAAAAGAAATGGTCAACAATATAAAGACTCTACTTGTAAAGAAGCTAAGGAAAAGGAAGAATCCCAGAAGATTCATCCGACTAAATAAAAAGGAAGAGTCATGCCACACATTGGAATTCAAGTCATCAACCCCAAAAGGATTCAACTAGAATACAAGTAAGAAATCAAAATATTGAAGAAATGAAGTTGCCGATCTAACAAAATATATAGTAGAGTTGAAGATATATGAAAAAATCAATAACTACACAAAAGTCTTAGATGATACAGAAGAAATGGTCATCAATCTAAATAATCAATTGTTATAGCAATATTTTCTCACCCTATGCAAGTTTGATCAGAAGGCTTTTTTCCATTTCCTATGAAGACTTGAGGTCCCTTTTTGCAAATCCCAGAGATAAAAATAATATTTTCCACACATACCTTCCATATACTGAAATATTCTAATTCGGCCCTTCAGCTCCATTTGAGGCTATAAATGGGCCCTATCCTAGATGTGGAAAAAGTGAGAAGAATTCAACTTTGAGATCAAAGTTACTCTAGAGAAATTATTCACTTCATATTGAGTCTTCATCCCTTTATCCTTTTAAGTCTGAACACATTGTTCAACCCCCAAGATATTCCCTACTTGATTGAGAACCTCATTGTCTCTCTTATATGAGCTTGCCTTTGGTGGAGGATTGAAGTGGTGGAGGCCCAACGGGAAGGGACTTAGTTTCTTGGTTCCAAACCGTGACAACATGGAAGTTTGTAATTCATTCACTTTTGTTGATTACATTTTAATAGAAATACTCTTTTCTCGTCCAATTAATGTCTTGCAAATATTTGAATTGTTATTCCATGGGCATACTTGTTATGAATATTGATGGATTATGTTATTGAATTTTCCAACTTTATATATTATCACCATATGATTTCATTTCTGGGTTGTTGAGGACAAGTTGTAGGTGTATTTCTTTGAGTCAAGTGCTCAATGGTGGACTTCATGGAACATCTGGACAAGGTAGGCTCTTTATCTTGTCTTGTTAGCATATGTGTTTATATAGCATACTTGATATTAGAGTTGATTTTTGCAGTCATTTCTATCTTTTGTGGTTTACCCCATGCCATAAAGAGATTTGCCTCGTAACCGAATTGGCGACCATACTGGCGATATAATTTTATTTTCGGGGTTTGGAGTGTTTTTATCCTTTGATTTCTCTCATTTATATTAATTTTCTTTTCATCGGATTGCTTGAAAGCCTCTGTTCATAGTGAGTTTGAGATTCTTAGCCTTATCCTTGAATTGGTAGTGTTTTAATACATATACATGGGTTTTTACCTGATAGTCGCGTACATACTCGTGTTGTCCTTATGCAAGAGGCATATATACACGGTTTTCTCCTGAACAGTCATGTACATCTTTCTTGTGTGCTTGGTTGCTAAGTTTGATGTTTGTTGGGTAAGTTTTGATGGTTGTTGAGTCTTCTTAGGTCTCTGTTATGACTGTTAAGTGCTTGAAGAGTGATATGAAACCTTTCTTTGGTTGAATTTTTGGGCAGTTCCTTTCTCATCATACTTTTCATTGGTTGTCCTTGCATCTTGGGTTGGTTGTTTTATTCTTGATATCCTACTTGGCTTGTCTTTGATTGCATTCAGTAGAATCTTTATATCGAGTTGTTGTCCAGTCCTTGCATTTTCATTCTTTTATATTGAAAATACAAAAATATTAAGCATTTTGCATTGTTGGCATTTGATATTTTGGGATCTTGTCATTTATCTTAGTACATGTATGGAAAGATTCCATTTTATTTTGAATTGTAGAATTAAATTGAAAATTTCATTTTGAAAAATGCATCATTTATTGGGAATTGAAGTTAGGACTTTGCATGTTATTCATATTCATTTATTTTACTTGTCAAGTCATAACATCATCAATTTCACTACCACACCTTTTTGAGTAAGAAAGGGCACTAAAATAAACGCTAATAATTAAAAATTGATTAGAAGCATTTTTATTTTCTAGGGTGCACAAACTAGCTTAGGATTTAGAGCCCTGGAATAGGATTTTGGGAGTAAACTTCTCCTAGGATATCAAATCAACATATGTGTCTGACTAATGGAGTGGTGAAATCCATTTTATAATTGGTGACGTCAAGAGGCTTCGCTTACACCAGAGTTAAGCACGAGGTCGTGTGAGGTTGGTTGAGGGGATATCCCCCCAATACCTTCTTAGTGTCATATATATTTCTGGGGATCTATTCATATATCGGGATTTTTCTAGTACCTTTACCTCTGTGAGAGGCGGTGCTTTTGAGGTTTCAGGATTTGTTACCCTGCCCATATGGTGGACCTAAATTACAACTGTTCTCTAGCACATCAGTTATATCATGGTCGCTTAGTTGCTTCACATAGGTACCACATAGGTTACTTACATGGGTTATTCTCCAGGTACCCTGGGTTAGATAAGTGTCAAACAACACACAACCTTTATGGAGGATTACCTCTCCGGGGGGATTTGACTGACTGGTTGTTAAGCCCACGAGGGCCCTTATAACTGATTATCATACCTCTAATCTTTTGCAAGGAATCTCAGGCCCCTCTTGGGTGAGGCATACCTACTTTAGGGAGGGAGGCCCCCTTCAGCCACTTTATCCTATTTTTGTGCATATTGGCCTTTTGTTTATTTTGGGTTTGCTATTTGATTACTATTTGGCCTTAGGATTTGTTTTTATATCTCAAGTCTTGAGTCATCGTGGATCCAGACCAACTCCTCGTAGGTCTCACCGCTTATTACGATTACCACCGCATCTTGAGTCTTTCTCTTCTGAAAGGTGTAAAGTTATAAAACATGGTACACACACCTCCACTTACTAGACTTGTGATCATTGAAGGATGAGTAATGAATCAAGTCAGAAATATACTGGGAGCCCTTTGAATCCCATACCCACTATAGTTAACAATACTCCTTCGACACCTTCAACCACAATGGTTGTAGTGTCGGAGGTCCCTATCATCACTCTTGTCTTTCCTATAGTGGGTACTCAACCTGTAGCCATGAACCCTTTTGGGTCCCTTTGTCACTCACTGGGCTACAATATTCAGTCCATCCCTATGACTTATAGCCCTTTTTCTTATGGCATGTCGAATTTCACATTGCAATTTTCATCCTCCATCCCATCATCTAATCCAAATACGAGTATTGGAATTGGGGGCATGGCTCGTTCACATAATCCATTTTCGATTGGTGGTGATCATATCCCACAAACGAATCCTATAGTTGGAGGCCTTCCTCCTTTTCACCCTGGGTCTAATCCTGGTCCTAATGGTCCTTCATGGAGTGGTCAACCTCGCCGACAAGCTTCTTATTACGGTCTGTCCTTTACACCTACCTCCTATGTACTGATTCCGAGCAACATGTCTAGCATGACAAATCCACCTTTATCCTCTAGATTCACACTTGGAGGAGGTCAGTTTCATGCCTTGGGAAACCACCAACCTAGAACCAATCCAGATGAAGGCAATTTTTACAACCCTCACCATAACATTCCTACTAGAATGGTTACCAACCAGCCATTCATGAATCAGTTTGGAGGAGGGTCTTACAATCCCATAAAGGGACATGGTGCATATGCTAACCCTGGATGGGTTGCGATTCCCCAAAAACAATCTTTCCAGAGAGCTTGGGGGGAGATGTTGCAACCCCGTCTCCCTTTTCTGGCCATGTTCAATTTGCTAGACTTGTTTATATTAATGAATTCCCATGTGCGTCATGATATGACATGGCCCCTAGTCCCCACCAAGATTCCTTCGAATATTCCAAAATTTTAAGGAAAGACTGGTGAGGATCCTGGTGTTCATGTCACTACTTTTCACCTTCTGTGCTCTTCAAACTCCCTTAATGATGATTTCATTTGTTTAAGATTTTTTTAACGCACCCTCATGGGGGTCTCCGCGAAATGGTATATAGAGTTACTAGTGGGGGCATACAAAACTTTTAATTAGATGGTTTTAGTCTTCCTCTAATTGCCAGTTCGTTATGATGCTAGCATAGAAATTTTGTCGGCCTTCTGTCAAGACAAATCCACCCATATATCGGATCACATCCAAGAGTGGCATAGACGAAAGAGGTTGATAAAGGCTTACATACCTCTGGAATTCCTGCTAGAGTGTTTCCTTAAGTATCTACAACCTTATATTTTGAAGGATGTTTCTACATCCGGGGTTACATCTGAGGAAGAAGTGATTTTTAAAGCCCAACAATTAGATATTATATATGATTATTCTAGGATGTTATACGATTTTTTTCCAAATGCACTGACATCAAACTATGACCCTAGACAAAAGCTCGGGCCTCAGGTAGATGGCATTGTAGGCTATGCCAATGTGAAATTTGCATACTTGGTGACAAGCCAGTTGAAATATTTGTATCTAAACCAGTCAGTAGGAGGGCCATCTTCGTCTGTGTCCTCCATTCCCACTCAGTCGGAAGATGTACATTTTATGCAATCGTTGACTAGACTAAATGGTAACTAGAAACTAGGAGGGAATAAAAAGAAAGGACGTGGTAAATATAGTAAGGGTGGGAAGAATAATAATAAACCCAAGGACAACAGTAATAATGAGAAGTCAAATAATAATGTTGGCAAGGGAAAGAAAGAAAGGCATAAGGTGAATTTTCCCTGCAATCTTTGTACAGACGATTACCTTACCCACTTGTGCCCCAAACTTGCGAAAGTTGTGAGGCTTTTATCTCTCCTACCCGCTGTGCTGACTAATCCTTTTCCATATAATCGTCACATGGGCTCGAGATCCTTGAATTTCAAAAATGCAGTGAGTGGGACTCAAAACCCACCGACGCAAGACGGTGATCGTCTATGCATCAATATGGTTAAATATGAGGCTAATGTAGCCACTCGGTCTCGTGATTACATTTCTTCAAATATTGTACCTGGTCTAGAGTGTCCACCTCCTCCATATACGCCTTTACATATCAAAAAACTAGAGCCCCCGCCTTTTATTCCAAAAGGAGTACTCAAGTGCTCTACCCACAATCTTAATGCTAGAGCCGCCCATAATTACTTTATTGTTGAGGATCTAGGTCAAACCCCTTGTGCGATTTCGACTCTGGATGTACTCCAGACATGTCCTTCATAGAGGAATGCCTTGTTATTTGTGTTAGGAGCTATAGATCCTTGTGTCTCTAAAGTTAACAATTTCAATGTCACAGATGTGAAGCCTCACTTGCCTTACCATGTGGATTTCCAAATCTACATGGGTTACTCAAAGTATACCATCAAATGCACTATTGTTGATGAAGGTGCTGGAACATGCGTGATGTCCTTGGCCTGTTGGAAATCCCTTGGATCTCCAACCCTTTCTCAATCTCCAACCATGTTGAATGCTTTTGACGGTCGTTCTTTTCACCCTCACAGTATTATTCCTTCTTTCTCGGTCCAGTTAGGTGGAAAGATGATGGAGGTGGATGTTGAGGTGGTTGATGTGCCCCTTGACTATAACTTGTTACTAGTACGTAATTGGACTTATGCTATGAGCACAATCGTATCGTCCATCTTCTATACTCTTTGCTTTCCTCATGATGGGAAGATCATGAAAATCAACTAGTTGTCCTTTGTGTATGCTAGTCCCAATGCATCAATTGGATCGTCGATCCCCGTGATCGCCAATTATCAACCAACAACTGAGAATATCTGTGTCGAGATGTATTCATCCCTTATCGGTACCTTCAAATTCATGGCACTGGGTCATCATATTTACACCATGTCTAATAAGTTTGTTTCGTCAATGCAGCCCATTCCTTTCCACACTTTGTATTTTAATGATCCTTGGACCCTACCTTGATCGATTGTGTCTAGTGAAGGTTAGTTATATACTGGAATGAATATTCCACTATCAACAATGGAGATAGTGTATCAAGTTGTTCTTGACTCTTCCACCGATCCAGATCATGTTACCTCGCGAAGGACGAGGAGGATCTTGTTATCAAGCCTGTGTGGACCACCTCATCATCTAGTTCACGTGACTGCCTCGATGATACTTTACCCTTGGATGAAGCAATCGTAGAGGTCATGAATGGTTTTGATAGGCCATGGGATGATATGCACCATCTCTCTTATTTTCTCCCAGAGCTTGTTAGAATCGAACAAGATGATTTTAGATCTACCTTGAGTGAGATAGTCAGTCACACCATAGTTCCACTTGATACACATGACATTTATGCTGAAGGAAACATGGAGAGTATCTCTCCTACCGTCATGATCGATATCTCTTGTATTCCTAGAAAGATTGAAAATGTATACGTTGGTGCAGATTGTTCGCTGGAAAAAATTATGATCTACACCGAGCTCTTCAAATAATTCCACACTTGGTCATATGAATAGATGCTAGGAATTGACCCTTGAATTGTTAAAAATGAGATGAAAACCTCCCCGTATGCTAAAATTGTTCACCAACGAATTAGAGCTATCAATCCTAGGAAGGCCCTACTATTAAGGAAGATGTAGAAAAGATTCTTAACACTGGATTTATCTACTTAGGTCCCTTCATTGAATGGGTATCCAATCCCGTTCTTGTGAATAAAAATCAAGGAACCCTCCATGTATGCATGGATTTTTGTGACCTGAATAAAGCCTATCCCAAAGACAACTTCCCGACACCCTTCATTGATCAGATTCTCGATGAATGTGCAAGAAGCAAATATTTTTCTTTTATGGAAAAATTTTCAGGGTATAACCAAATTCAAATTAATCCCGAGGACCAACATAAGATGACATTTAATTGTCCTTGGGGTACATTCGCATACCGAAAGATTCTTTTCGGCCTTAAGAATGTCGGAGCAACCTTCCAACGAGCTATGACCTTTTCATTTCACGATCTTAAGAAAATATTACAAGCCTATCTCGACGATCTCGCTGCTCACTCATGTAAGAGAGTGGATCACCCTGCACACCTTCTTCTATTTTTTGAAAGATGTCACCATTACTGCATCTGTTTGAAGAATAATTAATGGATATTTTTTGTTAGGTCAGGTCAACTTCTAGTATTTTTAGTCTCTGATATTGGGATCATGGTGGATCCATTAAAGGTTGAGGCAATACTTCGATTGCCTCCCCCGCGCACTATTCGTCAAATTCAAGGTTTGCAAGGGAAAGCTAAATTTTTACGATGATTTATAGTGAACTATGCCAATATAAATAAGGGTTTCATGCACCTCTTGAAGAAGGACACTCCTTTTATCTAGGATGAGCGAGCTCATGAACCCTTCGATGATTTGAAGAAAGTCTTGGTATCGATGCCTCTGCTAAAGTCTCCAGACTATGGTAGAGACTACTTTCTTTATATCGCCGCGTCCGAAGAGACGATTGGTATGGTGTTGGTTTAGGAGGATGATGAGCTCCATGAGCACGCCATTTACTATGTTAGTTGAAACTTAGTCAACCCTAAACTCAAATATTCTCATGTTGAAAAGATAGCTTTGGTTGTTGTTCACGCAGTTCAATGATTACGAAACTATATATCTGTTTGAAAAACTACTGTGGTTGTCGATGTCAATCTATTTCAATACATCCTCACTCGACGTATCATAGGGGGAAAATACAATAAATGGATTTTCATTTTACAATAATTTGATCTCGATTTCGCTTATGCGAAGTCCAAGAAAACACTATTTTTTATAGAGTTAATATCCAACTTCCCTCGGTTAGATGAGGATGTTATTCATGTTGATTCATTTGCAAATGAATACATTTTCCTTGTCTCATCGTTAGACCCCTGGTATAGATATATCACTGTCTATCTTCAAACTTTGAATTTCCCTCATCATTTCTTGAGAGATGACCGATGATGTATACGATACCAAACTAAGAATTACCTTATCGTCAGTGACACTTTGTATCGTCGAGGAGTAGACAGTATCTTGCACCATTGCTTGAATCACGAAGAAGCTGAGTCTGTTCTAAATGGCTGCCACAATGGGGCTTGTTGTTGTCATCTATTCGGGCTTGTGACAACCCAAAACATTTTGTGAGCCGATTATTTTTGGCTATATTTTTTTAAAGATTGTGTCGAAGCAGTTAAGAAGTTTCACCCCCGCCAGGTATTCACTCGGAAGATGCGTTCTCATACAACCCCTCTCCATATAAGAAGTGCCACCCCCAGCAGGTATTCACTTGGAATATGCACTCTCATACAACCCCTCTCCATCCAGTCATTACTTTCGGTCCCTTCACCAAGCGGGGGGTGGATTTTGTGGATTGCAACCCAACTTTGGCTTTGGGGCATCAACACATTATCATGGCCATAGAATACTTTACTAAGTGGGATGAGGCCCCGCGTACAGTTAAATCGAATGGTAAGACCGTTTCTTTCTTCATGTTCAATCAAATTATAGTGAAGTTCAAAATCACAAGGGAGATTGTCATTGATCATGGAAGTCACTTTTAGAGAGAAATGATAAAAGAATTAGCATCGAAACTGGGGTGTAAACATGGTCATTCTTCCCCTTACTAGACCCAATACAATGGACAAGTACAGGCCATGAACAAGTCTCTCAATACCATTTTGCAGAAAATTATCAGCCACAGAAAATCTGACTGACATATCATGCTTTATCCCGCACTTTGGGCATACTGAACCTCGGTTAAGAATTACACCAGTTTTTCTCCTTTTCGGTTAGTGCATGGTGTGGAGTTGGTCCTACCTATTGAATATGAACTCCCTTCTCTTAGATTGGTAGTTGTGCTCCTACCTGACACTTCCAATCTTAAGCAATGCCTCGTACACCTAGAGAGCCTAGAAAAATAGAGTGAAGATGCCTCCATGAATATCGAAGTGAATAAACGATGTGTCAAGGTCCAATATGATAAGTTTGTCTGTCCTCAACAGTACTCTAAGGGTGACTTCATCCTTATGTATGACCAATCCAAAGAACCATTGGGGGAAGGAAAGTTTAAACCCATGTGGCATGGTCCCTATATCGTGCGACGTGTCTTAGAAAAATGGGCCTATGAATTAGAATATTACTAAGGGAATATGTTGGTTGAGCCCAGGATTGGGCTCTACTTGAAAATATATTACGCTTAAGACCCAAGATTGGGTGTAACTCCTTGTATACTAATGTATTTTAGTGTATATATCTTTTCCCTCTTTTTTTCATCTTGCTTATCAAGTTTTACCTTGGTTGGCAGAATTCAACGAAGTCTTCGGTCTACCTAGGATTCACAGATAGGGCCATTTGTCATACATGCAACTTGGTTTCTGCCACTTGGGTTGTCTACTCACCTGAGGGTCTAATGGTGTCTTCAGGTGGCGTTTTCCTAGGGCCATCGATGAATAATGTGGCCTAATATAACGCCATTATAGAATTTTTGCGCGATGCCATTTAACATGGTATTCACTCTTTAGAAGTTTGCCTGGAATCCCAGTTAGTAGTATGTCAGTTGAACAACAATTACCGTGTGCGAGACCCTACTCTACTCCAACGATTATTACAGGTACGACTTTTGTAACGACATTTTGATTTTATTACTTATCATCACATACCTAAAAGTTCTAATTATGTATCAGATGCATATGCTAATTTTGTTTTAAATTGGAATTTTCCACATAACTAAAGCAAAGAAAAAAAATTAATCAATGTACACATTGTAATATAAGTAAATCCTAAGATTAATGGTTTTTATATATTTCATATCTCCAAAATATATGGTGTTATAGTACAAAATTGGGGGTCACACCCTCAAAATACATATACGGTCGATCATACAATAATCACGACATCTATGCCTATGGCACCATATGTGTGTCATGATAGCATATTATGGTGTTTGTGAGACGTCGAAAGAGTCGTACCTAAGAATGGGGCACACCTACCACCTCCCGTTGTATCGCCTCCGACAGATCCTCTACCTGAACCATTGGAATTCTTTGCATCAAACGAGACAGGTTTCCCTGCACGTTTTGAAGAAATCTATCAACGTCCCCTCCCACTAGATCATCTCCCCGGTGCCTCCGCCAGTGTCATGGAATCTCGTCCAGACATCATGGACCCATGTCTGCATCACATACATGTTTAGTTAGTACTTGAAATCATCTAAAAATATTTTTGTTTTCATATACAAAAATACAAAAAAATGAAATATTCTAAAACTTTAGCATACCTATGTATCTATAGGCGAGACCTCATGGTAATGACATGTCTGGATCTCCTCTGAAGTCAATCCCTGCATAAGGGTAGTCCTCTATAGCCATCATCTTCCAACTCCACCAAAAGAAAAAATCGTCATTGTAGGGTGTTGGTACCCTACCCCCTCCTTGCCGCCTCATCACCTTAGTCCATTGTGCCATGGTTGGATCGCGAGGTCCATGCGAAACAATATCAGCTCTAGGGCCCAAGATTGGAACCCACTCAAATAAAAAACTATACAGGATAGATGCGAACTTGAAGTTCCTCTTTCTACCCAGTTTGCAGTCTTTCAATTGGATCTTCATGTTGACCAATAGTGAGGTGCACTAGTCGTAAACCATGGGTTGCATCCACTCCACTTAATAGAAAATAAGTGGCCTTGATTCTTGGTGCAAAGAGGTTGACCCTATGATCCGTTTCAACACTAAGACAACAATCTTGATACTTAGATTCTTGATCTCTCTAATCGGGAGTTGGCTCCCTACCTTCTTTGTCCCTGTAATGCAATGAGTGGCTCTGTGATCCTCTATTTTCATGCCACTCCTAGCTCCCTCGGATTTGAGGTTAACCACCTCACCCTGACATGAAAATCCTGTCAATAAGTATATGTCCTCAAATTCAATCCTCAATGGTTGTACATCAAGGTTGAAGGTTTCAGTATCTGGATCCCAGTAGTTCACTAGCAGCTAGAGCAGTCTCACTTGAGCCCTCATACCTTTGAGAGCCCAAAAATTATATATCCCACATATTTTTAAATCCATCTGGGCCCTTGGATCTCCCTCCACTGTAGCATCCACCTCTTCATTCTCTCTTTCTCTCCACTCTAGCACCATCCTGCAAGATTCAAACCATTTTTTGAGTTAGTAACATTTAAAAAACCATATCCACGGACATGTACGTGAGCTACATTTTACACAATCGCGTATAGGGCTTCTTATACACTGGTTGTTTTGCAAGTAGTCTCATATAGGTATGTGTATACGTGACCAGATGATCTGTATCTCGTGTATACCCTAGTTTATAATATGCACCTTAAAATGCTCGAAAAAGGAGACATAATTGCAAATTTTAATCCACTAGAAATAAATAGAGGAGAAATATGAATTACTTGGTCTAGACATTTCTTGATTCTGTCACTGGAGGATCCCACAACCAACGGTTGAAATTCGGGGGCAATTTGGTCCAAAATGCACTATTTGGGTAAAAAATACAAATGGTACAGTAAAATTGGTTTTTTTTACTATTTATAGAAATATTTTACCCACTTTGCATAGTTTTTTCTAATATTTTGGCCTAATGGACTAATATGACAGTGGATGGAGTTGGTTTTGGTGGTTTTATCCAAGGCTTCTTGCGGTTTTGAGCACCATGTCACCCGTTTGTAAGTTTGGATAGGTATTTTCGTCAACCAACATATATGAGAGGTCATCAATCCATTATTCATATTTGCATCATCCTATGACTACAACTCATATGCGTTAGGTACGAACCCATTTAGTAGCGACACATAACCTTCTTTCTGTAACTAAAAGTGTCTTTATTGAATGGTAGAGACTTACCAAACATGGGTACCCTAGCTAGATCCTATGCACCATTCAGTGCCCATGCAAAGATTTTTGTCCGTAGGACCGCGAGTCCCTTATAGCTAATACATGACTTTACGTTTGAACCTCATTTCTTATTCATAAGCACACTGACCTAAACCTAGTGGGACTCCCAATGAGTCCTTTTTAAGCTCTTTTCTTACTCTCTCAAAAAGCGAAAAATATTGTCGAATGAACTTGTCTCTTTCACACTCATAAATTGCATTTGAAAATACGTCTATTTGGTGTAAGTTTACCCCTTTTTCAAAACAAGTAGACTAATATCATGAAAAAGAAACATTATTTGGAGTTAAGTTGTAATTTCATCTCACTCTCTTGCTTGCAGTATTGATCCTATTGCTGGTTCTCGCTTTCGCATTATAAGCCTATCACCTCAGCAGTTTGCATCATCAACCAAGCAGGGCCTTGTTTATATCCTTTGCAGCTTGACACCCTAAACCCAAGAGGAAACATTCCCACTAGTGTCCATCTCTTGAATTCACCTCCTTGCATTGAGCATAGGTATGTTCCACTTATGGAACTAGTTTCTTACTTATGACACTCGTTTCCTCCTCGGTATCATAGCATTCATTTGACTATGAAAAAAAAAATACGGGTGGGAAAAAAATATTATCTTATATTGGCAGAAGTCAAGTATCCTTTGAAAAAAGCACAAACTTTTGAGTCCATTTGTCATCAAAATGTTGGGTTTAGCATGAACTTAGGTAGCCGAGCTTGTTACTTAGAGACTACTCCCCTGACTGGTTACTCTTCCAGTCCCTATGGAGAGTTTGATTGGTGCCTCCTACATCACAAAGTTTCATCATTGAGTCTATGCTGCTAGAGTCTTCCATATGTCTCATGCTCTTGTTCAAAGGATGTCTATCAACCTGTGTCAGCCATTCCTCAAAAATCTTGACTTTTCATGTCAACCATACCCTCAGTGTGTCTCAAAGTTACATGAATTTGTATTCCTATCGTGCACCGTGGTCCTACTTTCACCATTGGTAGGTAACCTTGAAGCCACCAGTCAAAATTTCATTGTTGGTCACTGACTGGGGGGTTTCCTTTGTGTTCAACGATAAGAAATATATTCACAAATTGGGATTCGTGTAGTGTCTTGGATGCTATTAGCCTTATTGGTGGTTTCCTTTCCTTTCTTGACAATTTTCCTTATTGGATATTATTCAGAGGGTCTTTTTCATGTACCACTTCCATCTGGCACACACAAAAGATGCACAGTGTTGTCGGTTCGTGAGCATGTTCTTCGTCCGATTTCCTCCAAATTATCAAGCTCCTTTGAACCTCATGCTGAATGATGAGAGATGCCTCAATTCTCTCCTTTTAGCGGGTCTCCTTCCATCAACTTCAACCCATCTATTTTGGAAATGAGACCTAGAGTCCTATGAGTACTTAGAGGCCTGCAGTCATCAGTGGCAAGTTCTCTCGCCATCGATAGTTGGGAATACATCAATGTCTTCTGATCGATGGATCCTTCAAGTGTTCGATCTCAACTCCTTTATTCACACTTGTAAGAATGTACTCGGTGCCTTGATACCCACTTTCATTATCGCTAGGTTGTCCCATGTTTGTTAACAATATACCTTAATGAATGGTAATCAAATGAAATTTCATTGCGTTCGACCTCAACTCCTTTATTCACATAATGTAGACTTGCACCTTTGGCGGATCATGTAGAAGACTTGAAGACATCGGTTCATAGTCACAACTTTCCCGAGTTGTTGCTATATTTCATTGGACCAATACCTATGTGACTTTAGTGACCATGGGAGATCAGATTGTACTCCATCATATACAGATATCTTTAGATTGATTTTGAAACTAGTTTTACTAGGCCTTGTTCATTACTATGACAACATTTGGCGTGTAGCCACAATTGTGTTGCATATTCATGGCCATGAACAATTATTTGGTATATTTTCACATGGATATACAGTGTAATTCAAATTGGTAGCCATGTGTGCAAAATCAATACAGATTGTAATATTCTCATGAGCAACTAGTCCGTCCAACTGGGTCTTTGTTACTCCACTTCTAGGTATTATAATGTATTTCTGCCATCACAGATACTCCTCTGACCTCAAACATTAGGGGGAATTTGTTATAGCAATATTTTCCTCACTTTAAGTCCATTTTTTATGTTCCTAGAGGTAAAAATAATATTTTCCACATATACACGCCCTAATAGTTATACAACATGTGTATATGCAAGTTGCACCATTACAACCTGCGTACATCGAGTTTTGTGCCCAAATTAAAAAATGGTGTCAGGTTTCCATGTCATGTCATGAGATCCATGATCCTTGACCTTCCATATACTGAAAACGTTCTGACTCAGCCCTTCAGTTCCATTTGAAGGCTATAAATGGGCCCTATCCAAACCGTGGAAAAAGAGGAGAAGAATTCAAATTTGAGAGAAAACTCTAGAGAAATTATTCACTTCATATTAAGTCTACATCCCTTTATCCTTTTAAGTCTAAAAAAATTCTTCAGCCCCCAAGCTCTTCCCTACTTGATTGATAACCTCATTGTCTCTCTTATATGATATTTCCTTTGGTGGAGGATTGAAATGGTGGAGGCCCAACTAGAAGGGACTTAGTTTCTCGGTTCCGAACCGTGCTGACATGGAAGTTTACAATTCATTCACTTCTGTTGATTACATTTTAATAGAAATACTCTTTTATCATCCAATTAATGTCTTGCAAATATTTGAATTGTTATTCCATGGGCATATTTGTTATTAATATCGATGGATTATGTTATTGAATGTGCTAATTTTATATATTATCACCATATGATTTCATTTCTTGGTTGTTGAGGACAAGTTGCAGGTGTATTGGTTTGAGTCAAGTGCTCAACGGTGGACTTCATCGAACGTCTGGATGAGGTCTTTATCTTGTCCTGATAGCATAATTGTTTATATAGCATACTTGATATTAGAGTTTATTTCTGCAGTCATTTCCATATGTTGTGGTTTACCCCATGCCATAGAGAGATTTTCTTCGTAACATCAACTTGAAGAAGATAAGGAAAATGAATAAGCCTTGAATATTCAATTGACTAAAAAGGAAGAAACATGTCACATGTTGGAAATGGACGTTATCAACATAAAAAAGAAGAATGAAAAGAAAAAAGAAACTATCAAATCCTAGAACAACTCAGCCATCCTAGATAGGATATGGAATAGTCAAAGATCAATTGATGACAAAACCAGTCTTGGATACAATAAGAAAGAAGAAGGTGGAAAATGGAGCACTATTCAAAAACATGATAAAGGATCATACTCCTCAAAGGAAAAAAGATATAGTTAGAAACTAAAAAAAAACCATGAACTTTGTCAAGGAAGGAAACTATAAAATTAAAAAAAAAGAAACATATCAAAAGACATGCTTCTCATGTCACAACAGAATCAAGTATGGAAACACCTTCAATAGTTGTTGCTTTTCTTGTCATAACTTTGGTAACAAAGCATTGGAGAGAAAGAGTCCCGAAAAGAAAAATTCAAGAAGGTCCAATAACCTAATGAGATCTTGGAGATGCAATTATGTTGGCCACACATAATTTTTTTGTCATACCATAAAATTCTACAATTGTGATAGGTTTGGCCACAAATCTCAAAACTGCAGAAAATCAAGAAATCAATCCAGGAGAAATAATTCATACAAATCAGGAAGAAAATATAATGATGGTTGGAAGAAAAGAAGAGATGAATAATATCAAAGGACAAATTTAGAAAAAAAATATCCAACAAAAAAAAGATTTCACGAAAATATATGGAGAATAAAATATGAAATAGAAAGAAAGAAAGATGATCTGGCACCTGAAAATGAAGAAATTGATAACAAGATAATGATGGATGAACTTCCTAATAAGGAATGTGAAATTCAAGTATTTTAATATGAAATGGATCAAGCTCAATAAATGAGAGTTTCTAAAAAAGAATATGACACAATAACATATCTTGACGATATCATGTAGATCAATAGTCCATTAGCCAATGAAAGAAAAATGCCAAAAGACGAAGATGAATAAACTTTTGGTGCACAAAACAATGGTAATGATGATGAACTCTCAAAAGCAAATCAGTCTGTAGAATTGTGTGATGAATAAAACAAAAAATATCTAAAGAAGAAAGCAACAAAGGAGTTCAAAATATATAAATGCATAGTATGAACAACGCAAAGTTATTAATAGTATCAAAGAATAGTAAAGATCTCTTGGAATCAAAGAACTAAATGTGATAACATACTTTAACAATTGATTATAAATGGAAAATTATCAATTGGTAATGTTCATTTGGTATCAATGTATATGATCAATTGGTATCAATTGGTGTCAATCGATACTCTTGAAAAAATTAGAATATCATGAAGAAGAAGAAACAGATCAACAAGATTAGTAAGATTCACCCCATTGTCCTTTATGACAAAGGTGAAGAATGTAAAACATTATGAAACAGTAAAAACTCAGGGGGATTATTTAATTTGGTCATAAAATGAGGAAGTCATTGGATTATGTTTAAAATACTTGATCACTACAAAAAATTGGTATCAATAAGACTCCCTATTTGAACACAAAATCCCAAGAGATTGAGATAACAATTGGCACATTCACAGGGGGAGAAAAGTAGTAAAAGTTTAACTCTTTGTCATGGATGTCAAAGTGGGGGGGAAATAGTAAGACAAATTTGGTATCAGTAAAATTTCAATCTTCCAAACTTGAAAATGAGATCAGTGATAGGGGGAGAAAAAGTATTTTTTTTACATATATGTTTCCCTCAATTACAAAGGGGGAGATTGTTGGCATTATTGATTGTGTGTTGTCATTGATGGAAACATGAATAAAACATGTATAGTAATCAGATAAAAAAGAAAGATCACCTTGGGGGAGAAGCAATTTTTTATCACTGTTGATCACGATAGGATCAATAGTGATCCTATGTTCGTAAATATCAGGAGGAGTTAGCACATTCAAGTGAAGCCAAAACAGACTTCTGTAGTTAGAGAAATTATGTGAAAAAAGACTTCAAGTGATCATGACCATTAATCAAGGATAGGATTGAAGTTTAGGAATGTTCACAGTCATCTGATCGCTGGTGGAAACAAGGTCTAAATATCAACCATTGATAGAAGCCAAGTGGAAGGATAACGTAAGTTTCAACACTTCACCACTTCAAGTGAAGATGAAAAAGAGTTTCGCAGATAGGGAAATCTTGTGCAAAAAGAATTCAAGTGTTCATGAACGTTGACCATGGATAGGAATGAAACTTGGGAAGGTTCCCAGACATCCAATCGCTGGTGGAAACAAGGTCAAAATCTCAACCATTGATTGAAGCCAAGTGGAAGGATATCATAAGTTTTGTAACTTTGCCAATTCATGACTTTGGCGATTACTGGAGACAAGGAAGAATCCATTGAATACCTAAGTCATGAAATAACACCAATCGTCGATCACGAAGGAGATTCAGATGAGTTCTCATCCATTAGATCAAGATTTAATCTAGAATTGAACGTTGACCGTCGATCTGGAATGGAAATGTTGAAACTTCAGATCGTACTAAAGGAAATAAGGTGGTCAACTCTGGTGATAAGAAGTTTAGAAAAACCAAGAATACATGAAGCTCGAAGCCTCGAAGTCACAAAATCCAAACAACCTTCAGATCGCGGGAAAAACTTTGGGAGCAATACGAACTGTTACATCCAGTAGTCTAGAGCCATGATCCATAAGGGAGACATGTTGAAGAAGATAAAGATGACACATGGAACACTCTGCTGGTGACAAGTGTCAAGGAATAGTTGGCACATTAGGTATACAAAAGTCACAAATCAAGGTGACACGTGGTAGCCACTCATCCAGTGCCACATCAATAGTGATGTCAGTAAGCCATGTCACTCTGGGATTACTAACTTCGGGGATATCCAAGCTTATTTTATGAGCTAATTTCTAAAGGCCAGAATTACGAAGTAAATATAACCATTGATCTACTACGAGATCATTCGTGACCGCTGATAAAGTGTAGTGGTAAGATAGGATAAGCGGGACCAAAGGAACGAAGTCCCAGAGTAAACAAAAATTGTCAGATTCAGTTAGGGGAAGATCCATGGTGGTGGAACTATTTGGTAATTTGGTGATATTTAAAGGACAGGATAAAGCTCAAAATTATCAAAGTCCCGGAGTGTCAAAGCCCTAAAATCTTGTCAACTGTCAAATCAGAGTTGCGTGGAAATACTCAACTTCGAAATTGATCAACTTCGGAGATAAATGAATTTGAGTTACTCAAAGGATATTAGAGCTCCAGAATTGCGAAATGAATGAGGACCATCCATATCAACTGAATATTAAGTTGGAGTTGTCGATCATCTAAAATCCAAAATTAGTAAAATTTCAACAAGAAATGTGGTAATATAGATCTAGCCATTCGTCGTAAGGTTAGATCAATGATGAAGGTTTAGAAGCACATATTAAGTTGTGTAGACGATAGCAAGGAGGATACGAAATGTTTTTTGGTCGGGACCATTGGATGATACCAGAGAAAATAACAACGGTGGAGCATAACTTTTCCACTACGGGGATAGTTGGAATTAAGCAAGAGGCATAAATATCCTATAGTCCCGAATCTCTGAAGTCCTAGAGTAAATGAAAGTTTTCCATCTCAATGACTAATTAAGTCAGAACCGTTGATCGTCATGGATTGAAAATGATCTAGAGCCAACAAAGTTGTAGGATTGAAATATAATTGTCGATCAAAGGAGGAGGAAGATATCAACGGACAAGATCTTATCACATCACAAGTTGCGCAAAGATTAGACCAGACCGTCAATTTGATAATTTCTGGAGTAATTCTAGCCATTAGCTAGCATGAGATATAGCCACTTCGAAAGGTAACACTCTGTAAGATATATCTTTGATAATAACAAGAGTTTGGTAAAGCATAAAACCTATGAATGGCCAAAGCCGGAAGGAAAAGGTTATGTTGTTGGTTGTGTGAGTGCTCAAGGTATCAAAGGCGCAACACTATCACTTATGGAAGTGCTTAGTAGGTAAGCTCATGGTTTTGATATCACGGTCACCCAAATTTTGGATTGAAGAGAGCACGTATTGATTAAGACTTGAATTCACAACAATTCGAGATCTGTAAACTAATGAACCGATACACAATTATTATTAAAGAAAAGTTAAATCGTGAGCATTATGAATAAAGAATATAACGAAAAAATGATATTGTTTAAAGTTTAAATATTATCATTTAAATGAAAGGGTACAATGTTTCAATGTCAAAATAAGTCTTGATTCAAAACGAAAGACACAATGGATTAACCCTATGCCTTTTGGAAAAGAATATAAAGCAAGCAAACAAAGTGGAAAGGGTGTCTTTTTGGATATATATATATATATATAATGGATTGAATGAAAGTTCATTATATCAGATTGGTGCCTATTTACAAGCTAATTCTTGTCATGAGGATTGG